>JAUTXW010000268.1:1605000-1907230 GCA_030620095.1 Kuschelorhynchus macadamiae | reverse complement strand
GCTATGTTGTTATGTGTGTGTGTGCCTGTGTGTGTGCGTCTCTCTACTTTTTAAAGTTACGTGCTTGCTAATGCAACCTAGAGATGGAGATTACAAGGAAAGTGTTGAGTAGAGGATTACAGGTGCCATGCTGTGCCCAACATTTTTGCAAGTGTGATCCTGTCTCAAACAAACAAATGAAATATTTTACATATTTTTTTTTTTTTTTTTTTTTTTTTGAATAGTGAGCAGAATCAATTTCTTGGATGTCATGTGGCGTGATCAATTCAACGATCCAGCTTCTGCTTGCATTGCTTGTGCTGGACAAACAAAGTTGTTGTTATCAGGTTGCTCTAATTTGGTTGATTTTTTTTTCCATGTGGGAATGGGCATAGAATTATGGGTTACCTGTATAATTTCAAATCTAAATTTATGAAGGTTTCCTTATTATCGTTGCTTGACTAACGTACAAATAACGCCATTAACGGCAGTCTTGGCCACGTGTCTACAGATAATCTAATATATTTAATATAGACGGTGGCTCGGCCAGCCGATTCCATCATATGACATACTAGACTTCATCTACTAATTCACGCGGTACGTAGTACGTTCGCATACATTCCCATGCAACCTCGGCTATAACGTTCGTAGCTTATATCACCCAAAACCGGCCCGTCCCGATGTGGCCGTATCTACGGAATTTTTCCCAATCGAATACTACCATTTTACAGGTATTAATTGTAATTATTATAAAATGATACTAATTATTTTTAAATTAATTTGTTAGTTCTTTACATGAGTCATGATTTATGACGGTTAATATATTATATTAGTAATTTTCACTCCATGTTACATGTTTAAATGTGGTGACGAAATGTGAAGTGAATATTTTAAATTATCATTTGCAATTTGTTTTATAAGTCGACGGGCCAAATCGTGGTTCTTGCTGGACAATATACTTTTTGGTTCTGTTTATTTTATTTTCCTCCTGAGGCAAGATACATTAAAATATCAAAAAAATATATTGACTGACTAGAGGGATTTAGTAAAATTTTTTTCTTATTTGTTAAATTTATTGATTGGCCTTGAGGTTCGGCCGACCCTAAATTTTAGACTACGAGCCGTCACTGAATTTGAAAGATCATTACTGATATAGTTCTCCATTGCCTTACTCATAATTATTGGGAGCAGGCGTACGAGTCTGTAGTTAGAGAGAAGAGTTTTGGATTGACTTTTGGAAACAGGCTGTACACTCTTAGTTTACTTTTAGTAAAGATGCCCTTCAAATATCATCAAGACCAGAGGTCTTTTTGGTATTAAATGCTTTGAGAATACGTCATACCTTTTAACCCTGAAGGTAATTTCGTGCATATGGCATGTCAAAGCTAGTACTGATGGAAGGGGAAAAGGAGGAATTAAACAAAAATTTGTAGCGAATTGTTTTGCAAGCACAGCTTTTGCAAACGTTGCGGAGACGATTTCATCACCAAAAGTTAGGGGTGGAAAGCAGCTTTTGAGGAAGTTTTGAGTAATATATTTGGCAATTGAAACGCATTTCTGATATTAAGAATTATGCAATTTTAATGATTTGGTGCTGCGTTTTTAGCCTGCAGATTTTCTGAAGTAGGGTTCTAAGAAGTTTTGCACCCCTGCAAAACTCACCCGAATAATATGATGGGTCGCAAACATAAATTTGTCAAGTAGGGTTTCAAGTTCCAGGTATTAGTACAGTGCCTAGAAGGAGTGCAAAACCTAAAATTTGTGGTGCAAAACTCACCGAATAATATGTTGGGTGCAAATCTTGTTGATTAATATGCCGATTCGCAATTGAAAATTAGTCCAGTTGACTAATTTTCAATATACCATCCGGTAAAACAAGGCAGTATTTACTCAGGAGAAGGGGTGCAAAATTTAAATTTTAGAGAGGAACCTTAAAATTTTTAAATAAAAATTCGTTATGGGGGGAGGGCTAACTTGACAGACCTTGAAGCTGTGACCAAAAGGATTAGTTATGAATTTAAACCAATATTTTTTGAATGCTATAAACAATTGAAAACATGAGAAAATATATAGGTATTGTGTTTTTACATACATTAAGATGTAAAAAAAAGTTCATTTACGCAATTTTTGCCGAGTCCAGTTATCGTAACGTCCAGTTATCGCCCAATTAATATATTCCATGCTCTTTCTCATGGCTTTTACCGCGGGGTTCGTGGCGACGTGGTCTTTGAATTTGGGTATATGGAGGATATTAACACTTTCTCATCTGAAAGGCATAATCTGTACCTACGTCTCAATCTCGTAAGCGCAGCTTTGCATTACTACTTTGTGTCTCAATATATAAAACGATACAAACATTTATTTAGAATAATAATAATACAGTAGCAAGGTACGTAATTTCTATAGCATATTAAAAACAATCCAGTGCGAAACAGAAACCACTCAGTTTTTATCTCCCCGAACAATTGCTTTTTATTCTATAAAATTTGGGGGCCGACTTGAGACTGTTTTAAATGCGAAAGATGAAACCTTTTGCCTCGGGCCAGCTTGAACAAAATGCGGGTAATTTGCTAATTAAACGCAAAGAGCAGCCCTCGTTATTTCAGTTTTGTACTTCTGTTGAAAATTAAACAGTTTTAATAAAGAACCGGATTTAAGCTAGTGGGCACGCCCGCTTTTCTCTTTACTCTACCTTAGTTTAAAAGTAGAGTTTAGAATATTTTGGTACAGAATTGGCTTCTTTTTAGTCCGTTTCTGGTTCAGAACGTTAAAGAGTCGGTTCCTATAAAAGCGGAAATCGTTCAACTGTTTCCGCTAAGAGCTGCTACTTATTTTTACCTAAATTTTAATGAAATATTTAATAATTAGTAGTGTCAGTTCTGAAACGCGAGAATTAGAGTCGATTTTAGAAATAATTCGGTAAATTTCCTTTACCCGAAATTTCCCTATTTATGAATATTTCCTTTCATTAGGAACAGTAAGGTGTTTTGTAGACAAAAGTAAGGATTCATCTTTTGTCTAGAAAAGTTAAATATAACACAATTTATAAAAGCACCTGCTAAAATAATTTATGCAAAATTAATTAGGAACATACTTTACTAATCCTAAAGAAGGGTTAATAACGAGGAATGTTTCGGGTGAAGAAATTAAACTGATTCATCACCCTTCGAAATTTTTTCAGGTCTTTGCGTTTCTGGGTCCCTAGACGCCGAAAAACTTGTTGTCTCAATTTTGTCGGCCTGTCTGTTTGTTCGCGACATAGCTAAAAAACTATTTACTCGATTGACTTCAAATTTTGGTAATAAGATAAGGGTTATATGGGACTGACCTGGTAACATTTTGGTGAAAATCTAATATGGCGAAACAAAATGACGGCCTAATGAAGTTTTAAAAAAATTATTACTAAAGAATTACTTATCCAATTTCCTTCAAATTTGGCTGTGTAGCAATTCACTAGTAAAATGTTGGCACGGATCCAAGATGACGAAACAAAATGGCGACTTTATCAAATATTTGAAAATTCTGCCTAAAAAAACTACTTAATGGGTTGATTTCAAGATGTATGCCATAATTAATTGTGGTATAGAGATGAACTGGTATAATTATTCAAGATGACGATACAAAATGGCATTTGTATTAATGGAAAAATCACCCTTTTACATATCTTCATGTTTTAGCATTCCTAAATCCCATATATTATGTTTTATCACTTCCGTCGGTCTGTATGTCTGTCTGTCAGTTCGCGGCGTAGATTAAAAACTTCTTACACCATTGACTTTTGGTAAAAAATTAATGCTTATATTAATTGAACAAGATAGCAGCCTAGTGAAACGTTAAAAAATTATCAGCGATAAACGTAGTTATTTAATTTGCCTCTAATTTTGCACGAAAATCAAGTATTATATAGGAATAAACTGGCAACATTTTGGTATGAATACAAGATGGGGAAACAAAATGGCGGCCTAATGAAATATTTATAATATCAGCCTGAAAAAACTACTTGCTAGATTGATTTCAAATTGTGTGCAGGCATTTAGTGGCATAGAGATAAACTAGTAAATTTATGGCACAAATAAAATGTTTAAAAAATTAGCGTAAAAAAATCTTCTTATTCAATCAACTTTAAGTTTTGCAGAAAAATTAAATTGGATAATATGGAATTCAACATGATGGAACAAAATGGTGATGTGTCACTGCAAAAACTGTTATTCAATTTATTTTAAATTATGCCCAAAAATCAAGTGTAGCATAGAGAGATACTTGTAAAATTTTGGTAGGAATCCAAAATGGTGCAGCAAGAAGGCGCCCAATAAAAAAAATATGTGTTACTAAATGCCTATTTACTGAACTAAATTGGGTCACACTTTTCTATTCCTAATAAAGGGGAATATGCATAACGAGGGAAGTTCCGATTACTTCAAACTTCTCGTTTCATGCAAAATTCAGAAGACATTTTTTTTTTAATTGAAAGGAAGTAACTTTTACTAAAAAATTCAGCGTTGAAGAATTCGATTTCTTAAAATTAAAATCGGAGTATTGGAATGAAGATTTTGTTAAAGTAATTCTATACCAAAAGTTCTTCAAAAAACATGTGATACCTAAAGTAGAGTATATTGTTCTGGATGGGCCGGTAATCAAACACGTAGTTTCTAAATGTATTCCTTTGATTCAAAACACAGCTTACAGGTAAAGACTGATTATACCTAACACTCGTAACTATGTTAACCTAAAACTGTCACTGTCTACTTGTTTACACTTTGAAATCTCAAACTAAACTGAATCAAAATGTGTTCGGAGTCGTCTTCGATTCTTATGTCAGCCAAATGGCTATTACATCTCTTAATTCCTCGGGAAAACAATCAAATTGTAAGGATAGGGGAAAAAGTCATAGGAGGGGGATCCCAGTTGGGGAGGGGAGATAGTTTAAATTCTAGATAAAAGACAGTCTTTAGGGAGCTTGAATTTGTTACGTGGTTGGGAGAAGTGATGAGCTTAATCAAAATGTGGTCTTGCGGTGCGCTTATATAGCATTTAGAAAGGGATGGAATGATCTATAAAATTCTAGAATAATCTTAATACTACAGGGTGAAAAGAATGAAGCTTAACAGAACAATCGAGAACGATTTTTGACACTATCATGGATAAAAATTAAGTTAAGTCTACTTCATTAAAATAACAAATAATAATGTCCTCTTCCCAAAGTTGATCGTCACGATCAGACATTCTCGATATCTTGGTAACGGACTAGTCGACTGAGGTGCACGACTTTCATTTTTGCATAAAGGCTCTTCTGAATCCGGTATACCAAGTCATTCAGTCGGGTCACCACGTGATACGGGCCTTTCGTGATTTATGCAACTTCAGCGAACGTGCCTTAGTTTCTTTTTGGACTCTATAATCAAACTTTTCACCGATTGTAAATCCAGTGTGATTGGCTCGTAGATAATAACGTGACTTCATTCTATTGCTTTCTATCTGTAATTTCTGGCGGACATCTTCATGGATTTCTCTGAGGCGCTTACTAACCTCGCTGTCATAATCCAAGGTTATCTTATTGTCAGGAGGGCGTCCAGTCATGAGATCGACTGGAAGCTATAAATTGGATCTAAATATTACCCTGGCAGGTGTTTTTCTAGTGAATTCATGGACTGTAAAATTGAATGCATTTATCCCAGTCACTTTTGTTGTTCATTAAGTTGGATTTTCGGGTAGTTCTCCAAAATTCTATTCAATCTTTCAACCATTCCATCAGACTGTGGATGAAGGTGTTGTTCTTGTCTTATGGATCACTAATAGACTATACCGGCTTTTGAATACATCGGATTCAAAGTTCCTGCCTTGGTGCAAGTGTAGTTCCCTTGGAATTCCATAATTATAATTTCTGTATCTTCTATATTTAATAAAAAAACTGTTCTTACATCTTCGTCTTCAGATTACTCCAACTTGTATCCTTATCCCGGATCCGACACCAAATATTCCGGATTGGAGAACCAAATACGTAGTTTCTGAATACATTCCTTTTATTCAAAACACAGCTTACAGGTAGTACAGGTAAAGACTGGTTATACATAACACTCGTAACTAAGGTATCCTAAAACTGTCACTGTCTATTTGTTTACACTTTGAAATCTCAATTGAAACTGAATCAAAATCACAGACCACCGACTTATTTTAAAATTTAAAAATTTCCGTGTACTGTGATCAAAATGTGGTCTCGCGGTGCGCTTATATGGAATGATCTAAAAAATTCTAGAATCATCTTAATACTACAGAGTGAAAAGAATTAACCCTGACAGAACATTCGAGAACGATTTTTTGTCAATCTAAATGCAACAAATAATCTAAACACATTTAAAAATGCTATCATAGTCGTTACATGAATAAAAAATCAAAGTAAGTCTACTTCATTAAAACAACAAATAAAAATAAATTCACCTAAAACTTATCAAATATCTAACTAGAGCTAAATTCGCAACAATATATGTAAAGCGCTAAATTTTGAGTCAAATAAAAATGTATTAATTAATACTCAATATTTAAGGATTGAAATTAGCAATACAAGATTTATCAACTAATGCCTAAAAAAGGTCGCTCCCTTGCCATGAGTGGTTCCGGAATACCTAAGAAATAAACGACAACGAACTACTAACGGACATATAAACAAAAAAAGGTACTAGGGCAATAGGGGGAAGTTTGGAACCGTAAAATCTCCTCTTATCTACAGCCCTGGGTAATATGATAGAGGAATATTGGCCCTCGTTTTGATTAAAATCTAGATCAAGTACTTAAAGAGACATTTTCGAGAAGCGGGAGAAAGTTATTATTATGCCTTCGTATAGCTCATATGACTGGCAATAAATGCAATCACAAAAAAGTCCCACAATGAAGAATAAAGCATTTAAAGAGAAAAGTATGGAGTTTTTCCAGAATAGAATAGTTTTTCTCCCTTATATTGTATCCTAACATAACAGATCGGAACTTTAATATAACCTGTTATTAGTAATTTAAGCTTAAGAAAACTTTTACTCATCCTAGGGTTTTTCTGGATCCGATAAACCAAGTCATTAATCCTCTTGATTATTCGGTATCGTCCTTTGCACTGTTACATTATTATCGAATATTAAAGCTACCGATATTTGATCAGTTTTAAGTCAAAAATGTCCACAGTCCACACTCGCCATTTAGCACCTAGAAAAGATACAATTATTTTAGAAACAGCAGATCCAGAGGCAAATTCAGACTAAATTTTAAATGGTTTGGCTTTAGATCAACACCGTGATCCAGAACATTTAAATGAAGAAGTTTTAAATAGTTTACAAACAGATTTGCAACAATGGGATTCGGGGAAATTTAATAAATTCACCCACTCTTTTGAGTAGACCAGTACATCATAGAAAATCACCTGGGTAATTAGAAGACTAATATTTCCCCCTACAATCCAAAACACATTTAACAATCGGACAAAGTCGGCGCGAAAATAAATGATAACACACACGTGTGTTATTTTCCTAATAAACACGTGTGTTATCATAACGCAGAGCATGCTTGGTTTGTTAATAACAATATTTTAAAAATAGCTTATTCTGTTACACTGTAGTAAAAAAAACATTATTTGTATTAATTCTGCACAAATAACGTTACTGCTAAAATAATTAAGAATATTATTATTAATATAATTTCTAGGGAATCGGCTCCAACGTGTGATGCGTCGAACGTTAAAATGTTCCAAAGTAGGCTGGGTTAGGTAAAACAAAACGGCAAATTACGCGTAACCAGCTAGCGCATTACTTAGATATTTATGTTTTTAAACGATATGTAATAAATAGGTGTTCTATTATTGAGTTTTTCTTGCGTTTTGGAAAAAATATTGTACACAACTGGTCTTATGGGGATAACCTAGTAACATTTTGATACGAATCCGAGATAAATATTTAAAAATCACCCTGAAAACTACTTATTAGATTAAAAAAAAATTATTCTTATAAATATTTTTATAAATTATATAGTATTAACGATATATAGAGATAAACTAGTAAAATTGTGAAACGAATTCAAAATGGCGGCCAGATAAGTTTTTTAAATAATCAACGAAAAAAGTTTTTCTATTCAATTGATTTCAAATTTTACACAAAAGTTAAATGTGATATAAGAATATACTGGTAAGAAGACGGAACAAAATGGCGATCTTAAAAAAAGCGTAAATAAAAACTACTTACTTAATTTGATTTAAATTATTCCTAAAGATGAAGTGTGTCACAGGGAAATTATTAGTACAAATCCAATATGGTGGAACAGAATGTATAATAAAAATATGTGTTACTAAAGACTATATTTTATTTCGAGGCTACCTCTTCAAGCCTCACCCAGCTCGTTTCTCTTTTGGAATTCTATTATGTGAGACCTACTATATCTGATTTTACTAGAGTGACATCCGAGTCTTCCTCTTGCATCGACAACATTTTTAACAAACTTTGACCAAAGTAAATTTCAATCGGGTGTACAGGATCCTTGTCTCTCCGATCACCTTTGCCAATTTATAACTGTTACATATGCTGGACGGGTCAATAATTGTGTGAAAATGTTCAGACCTATTACTTCTTTAGGGTGTAGGGCTTTAAGATTGAAGCTTTCAAAGCTTGATTGGGGTTTGTTTTACGCACAACAGTATACAGCTAATGAAAAGGCCACGGAACTTATTAGGAGCTGTTCAGCTCTTATGAATGATTGTTTCCCACTGAAAAAGTCAACTTTTAGTAAACCCCCTGTAAAATGGTTCTCACAAGAACTAACAAATATGAGAAATATACTTTTTTCTATCAAAATGATATGTAAACATAGTGGCGACGAATATTTTTTGAGTGTGCATAAATCTCTTAATAAGGACTACAAAAAGACCATCACAGAAACAAAAAAGAAAGCTTACAGTGACTTTTTGTCCAATTCTGCTACCAAGTACAAGGACAGTTGGCGACTGATAAACTTTTAATCCATTAGGCGACAATCACCTCCTGTAAATGTTACAATACCGGTGGATATAATGAACAATTATTTTGCCATGGTTGCTGAAAGGACAGTTCTGTCTTTGCCCAATGTATCTGTTACTACACTTGAATTATTGGACTCAGCACCGAGACCCAAGAATTTGTTTTTCCTTGATCCTGCTTCCCCTCAGGAAGTGAGTGAGTTGTATGGATTAGGGACGCATCGACTGCTGGGTCTTTTAGCGTCCTTTAGTGTTAGGTTTTCTTCAGTTTTGTAATTTTATTTTATTTTGGTTAAGTGGTTTAAATATATCTGTACAAGTTTGTGTCTTTTAGGAATGTTATTAATTCAGTAATGTGAGAATAGCTAAGAATAGTTTTGATATCTCTTTTATATTTTATGATGAATGGGTGATTATCATATTTTTTACATCTTTCAAATATGTGGGATATTGTAAGCGCTTCTTTGCAGGGTTCGCATAGTGGTGCTTGTTGACCATTAAGAATATATTCGTGTGTCATTTTGGAATGACCTATCCGCAATCTTGTGATTATAACTGATTCACGTCTATTGATGTTTGGTGGGTATTGATTAGTAAAGAATATGTCTTTGACCATTTGTAATTTGTTTGGGTTATCTAAAAGGTCCCATTCTAGTTGTATCATTTTTCTAATTAATGATATGTTGTAAGTTTTCAGATCTTTTATGTAGTATATGGTGTTCAAAATGGTACTGGATGGAGTTTGGTTAGATGCTAAGTGATCTGCTCTTGTATTCCCTGGGATTCCTACATGGTTAGGAATCCACAGAAAGGTAATTGTTAGTTTTTTAATGTGTGCTCTTTCTATAAGTAGTTTTATTTCTTGGGCTATGGGATGTTGAGGTGAGTACTGATTTAGGCAGTGTATGGCATTGAGTGAATCAGTAATTATGATCCATGGAGATCTTATTGGTATAGGATTGAAAAATTCATGATTGTGAGGTAAATAAGGTTTAAAGTAGAGAGAGTGTGCGTAATTTAGTAAAAGTTCTGTTCTCTTGAAATGTAGTGATGCGGTTTCGGTTTCACAATAAAGGCTATTGCATGGGCTAGTATGAAATGCTCCCGTGGAGAGTTTAAGGCCTTTGTTTAATATTGGGTCTAGTTTTCTTAGATATGATTTGGGTGCAGATGAGTAGATAATAGAGCCATAGTCAAGTTTCGATTGTATTAATGATTTATATATTCTTAGGAGAGAAGGTCTGTCTGAGCCCCAATCACTGTTTGACAGCATACTCATGACTGATAAATCCTTACTGCATTTTATTTTTAAGAGATCTATGTGTTGTTTCCAGTTTAGTAATTGATCAAAAATTAGTCCAAGGAAGCAATGATTTGATTTGTTTGGTATTGGTTGGGAGTCAATGTGTAGGTTAGTAATTGTGTTGCAATTCCTTTTCCTGCAGAAGTGAATGGTGCATGATTTTCGTGGAGAGAAATTTAGGCCGTTATTTTGTGCCCAATTATTAAGTTTATTTAAAGACGTTTGAATATTGATGTTACTGTTGTTAGAGTGGTATAGCAATATGTCGTCTGCAAAGAGTCTAAGTTTTATATTAGGATGTATATTTGATTTAATATTATTGATTGCTATAAGGAATAGTGTGGGGCTTATTGAGGATCCTTGGGGTATACCTGTTGTTTAAGGAAGTGTTTTTGAATAGGAGTGATGTACTTTGACCCTGTATTGACGTTGGCATAGAAATTCTGTTATGAAATTTCGGAGTTCTCCTTTAATGTTCCATGCGTCTAATGTCTTTATTACTGTACAGCTTTTGACGCAGTCAAATGCTTTAGACATATCTAGGAAGACGGCTGTGGTGTGAGAGTTCATGTTGAATGACTTGGTTAAGTCCATACCAAAGCCCACTAAGTGGTCGATAGTTGACCTCTTTTGTCTGAATCCCATTTGTTCATCTAGTAGTAAATTGTGTTTTTCTAAGAACCAAGTGAGTCTGTGGTTGACCATTCTTTCGAGTAATTTACTAAGGTGACTGGTGAGAGATATTGGACGGTAATTCTTTGCTTCGATTCTGGATGAATTGGGTTTGTGAATAGGGATAAGTATTGAGTCTCTCCATTGAGATGGAAAGTATCCCCTAGACCATATAAGGTTGTATAATTTCAAAAGATTCAGATGACCGCTCTGTGGGAGATTTGTTATCATAGGTACATATATTTTATCTGGTCCTGGGGAAGTGTTTTTGCATTTTGCCAATGCAAAGTATAGCTCATTTCTTGTGAGAGGAAGATTATAGGATAAGTTTGATGATGATTTTGATTGGGATGATGTTGGGGTGGATGGGTTTGAATTGTAGATGGTTTGATAGTGTGTAGCTAGAATATTGGCTATTTCTTGAGGGTTAGAGTGCCACTGATTACCATCCAATATTCCCATTATTGTTCGGGGTGGGAGTCCTTTTAATTTATTGATTTTATTCCATATTTCGTGGCTAGTTGTGTGTTGATTGATAGAACTAGTATATTGATTCCACGAAGATTTCTTAGCGAGTCTAATTATCTTTTTGGATTTAGCTCTAGCCTTTTTAAAAGCTATTAAGTTTGGGGTGGTTGGATAATGTTTAAATTTGTTAAGAGCTGTTTTCCTTTCTTTAATAGCTATGTGACATTGTTCATTTCACCAGGGGACTGTATTTTTCCTGTGATATGGGTTTGTTTTAGGTATTGAAATTTCCGCAGCTTGTAATATAGAATTGGTGATTAAGTGTGTAGATCTATATTAGTAGGGTTTAGAGTGGGGGATTCATATACTGATTTGTATAGATCCCAGTTGGCTTTATTAAGCAAAAATGTAGGAGGAAGTTTTGTTGTTGGTGTATGTGTTGATATTGCTATTGATATGGGTATATGGTCGCTGCCATAAGTGCCATCTAGGGTGGATTGATGGATGTATGGTAGGCGACTTGGGTTGCAGATAGAAAGATCTATTGTTGATGTTGTGGGAGAGGGAGGAGATATGAATGTAGGGGACCCATCGTTAAGTATGTGTAGATTATGCTGTGTTAGTAATTTTGAGATTAAATTGCCTCTTTGATCAGTGTGATGTGATCCCCATATTGTGTTGTGAGCGTTAAAGTCGTCGATTATGAGCAGTGGTGATGGAAGTTGATTTATGAGGTTGGTAAGTCGGCGTATGATACTGAAGTGTTAGGAGATAGGTAAATATTGCAGATTGTTAATTTAATTGAGAGGTATGTCGTAACTGCGCACGTTTCTAAATTTGTGTTTAGATGGATTTCATCGAATGTAATACCGTTTTTGATAAGTATGGCAACTCCTCCTGATGCTTTATGGGTGTTATTTCTATCTTTCCTGATACAGGTGTATCCTTTGTAATTAAATTTGTCGGGTTGTTTTAAAATTGGTTTCTTGTATTGCTAGTATTTTGGGTCTGAGTCGTTTAGTGAGGAGATTTGTATCTTCTATGTGGTGTGATAGGCCATTACAATTCCAGTAAATTATATGGTGTCTAGCCATTTTTCTTCTTAGGAACAATTTTATTTTTCGATGATTTTGTAGTTTTTGAAATGGAGTCTATACTTGATATTGAAGTTGTAATGGATTCCGATGAAGATCGGCGTATGATTAAGGTGTCTTCGTTTGGTATTTTGGAACGTATTTTATATTTATCAAGTATAGGTTCTTTTAATTTCGTTTCGGTTGGGGGAGATGTTTGTGTGTTATTTTTTGAGTGATATTGGCCTGTTTGATTGGAGGAATTTGGGGGTGGTTGGGAGGAGGGAGGGGGGAAATGGATGGAAGGGATTGGGTGTTGGATGTTTCATTGATTGTAGGATTGAGGTGGGAGGGTGTAGAAATTAGAGATTGTTTAGGAGGTGAGGATTGAGGTTGGGAGTGCGGAGGCGGAGGATTTGAGACAGTCTTTGAGTAGGGGGTGATAAGTGGTGGTGGACGAGAGTCTACTATTCTTCTTGCTTCATAGTGTGGGATTTTTTCTATTGTTTTAACTTTTTGTATTTCAAATTCATATTTATATTTAGGGCATCCTTTGTATCGTGGCGAATGATCACCGTTACAGTTGACGCATTTTGGTGGAGGGTTACAAGGAGATTTTTCATGGTATTCTTTACCGCATGAGGGACAGATCTTGGGGTTTCTACAATTTGTTTCTGAATGTCCAGATCGTTGACAATTAAAGCATATTAAGGGGTTCGGTATATGTCGTTTAACTCTACATCTATACCAACCTACATAGAGAAATTCTGGTAGTGTACAAGATCTAAAGTTAATTAATAATGAGCTAGTGTTCTTTAATTCTCCGTTAATCCGTTTTTTAATTCGTTTAATGCTTTCTACTCCTTGGTCTTTTATATTTTCGAGTATTTCTTCATCCGTACAGTTTAATAGGTCCCAGCATGAAATTCTTCCTTTTATATAATTTAGTCTTGGGTGTGGTGTAATGTCTACAGCGATGTTAGCGATACTATTTATGTTATTTATTTTTTTTCTACTTGCGATGTTTTGTGGATTTCTATAAGTAAATTTCCATCTTTTAATTTTTTAATATTTTTGGGATTATCAATGCTATTTATTATAGATTTATGTATTAGGAAGGGTGAGATGTTAGTAAATGATCCTTCTTTAGGTTTGGCTATGTAAAATTTATCGAAAGTTGTGTTAGAGTTAGATGAGAAGGGATAAGGTATTTCTGTTAAAGGAGATTCTCTTCTGGGTCGTTTGGATGAGGTGAGAGGTAGGTTAGGGAATTGAGATGAGTTATATTGGTAGTTTGTGTTTAGGGAAAGGGATTTTGCACCAGTCGTATTTACCGGCATATCGACCACGGTGTCCATCGGATATGCTGCGCAGTAGTTTGATGACGGTCGGGTCGGGCCCGCGCGATCGCCGGCATCACCGACCGGTACTGAGTTTCCGTGACTCTGCACCGTAGTGTTTTTTCCATTAGTTGACTTATTCATTGTTGCTAATGGGAATGCCTTTTATACCTACGGCCAGGTATGTGTTTATTGTGGGTGCGATGTTGGTGTTGTGTGGGGTGTGTGTTTGTGTGGGTGGGTGGGTGGTTGTGTATGTGTATGTGTATAGGTGACGGTGTCAGTATAGGTGATGTTTTGGCGTGTGAGACTAGGGTGCCTCGGGAGTGTCGTACCCCGTAGCTTTGGATTGTACTATTGCACAATGCAAAGCCCCCTAAGGGGTCCCTCAGGAAGTGTCGGATGCTATTGATAGTCTTAAAAATACTGCCACTACAGATTACTATGGAATGAATACAAAGATTGTTAAAGCAATAAAAGACATTATACTTAATCCCTTCACTGAACTTATTAATGCATGCTTTTCTGAGGGCATTTTTCCAAGGGACTTTGAATTTTCGAAAATAACACCCATCTTTATTTTGAAAAGCAGGATCTACTAAACGCTTC
Organism: Kuschelorhynchus macadamiae; assembly: GCA_030620095.1. Taxonomy (NCBI): domain Eukaryota; kingdom Metazoa; phylum Arthropoda; class Insecta; order Coleoptera; family Curculionidae; genus Kuschelorhynchus; species Kuschelorhynchus macadamiae. Next base: position 1,892,803 of record JAUTXW010000268.1, on the reverse strand, counting down.
ACAACACGGTTTTTCATAGAGGGAAGTCGACTATCAGTGCCCTACAGGTAATTGTGGAGAGCATAGTCGGGGGCCTTGAGTCTGGCTCGCATTCACTCTTGACTATGTGTGACCTATCCAAGGCTTTCGACTGTGTCTCTCACAACCTCTTAATTCACAAGCTGGCATATTATGATGTGGTAGGTACACCTCTTCGGTTGATAGAGTCGTACCTTGCCGATAGAGTTCAGACTGTTGTATATGATAATGGTGATCAATCGGATCTTAGAGCAGTAACTCATGGTGTGCCCCAAGGGTCTGTTCTGGGGCCACTGCTTTTTATCATATATATTAACGACCTGTGCCATTGTGTTACTGAATCGGCTGGATGTTTCCTTTTTGCTGATGATACCAGTCTCTTAAATACAGATTCTGATTTTAACAGGCTGACTGAACTGTCATCACACTCAGTGGCCAAGGCTGTGAGCTAGTTCTCGGCAAACAATCTTCTGCTTAATCAGGAAAAAACACAAACTCTGGTGATATCTAGAAACAATAAGGTTGCCTCAGGAAAAACTAGTAAACTCTTGGGGGTAACCATCGATGATGGACTTACCTGGCCCGCTCATGTCGAGGCATTAGGTCACTCATTGACAAGCACTATATATCTCCAGAGGCAGCTGAAATATTCGGTAAATTTCGACGTCTTAAGGTCAGTGTACTTTGCCATGTTCCATTCTCATTTGAGTTATGGTGTAATCTTATGGGGTTGATCGTGCCATTCAGTTTGTATTCTTAGGCTGCAAAAAAGGGCGGTGAGAGTGCTGGCTGGGGTGGGGCCGGCAGAGCGCTGCAAGCCATTATTTGTGGCGCTTGGTATAATGACCCTACCATCCGTCTTTATCTATTTCTGTCTTTTGGAGATTCATTCTAACTATATCTTTCTTGAAAAGCACTCAGACAATCATAATTATAGTACTAGGGGTCGTAATAATCTGAGAATTCCTGCATTGAGATTAACAAAATCAAAAATGAACAGTTTAGACTTAAAGCTGTTTAATAAGATTGCCATTCGTTTGAGAAGTTCCAGTAAGAATAGATTCAAATTCTATTCTTTAGAAGAATACTATAGTTGTCAGACCATTATATCATGAGGCGCACTGGGTATCTGCATGGAATCTCCTTGTTTTGTTGGTATTTTATTGTATTAACTTATACAAGTACTTGTCATTTGTTTAATGTAATTTATTAAATTTTTTAAATTTTTATAATTTTAATTTGATGTGATTGTGTTATAAACTAAATTTGAAATGCTATAAATTTCATTGTAATTTGTGACGTGCTATAAACAATTTGTAATTGTAGTGTGGTTAATAAATACCTATCTATCTATCTATGTGCCGAACTAAATCGGGTCAAACTTCTTTATTCCTAATAAGAGGAAAGATTCATAACCAGCGAAATTCCTGATAAAGGAAATAAAGGAAATTTACCGATTTTTTTGTTGTTGTTATTTTCCGCTTATCATCTATGTAAGAATATTTCTAGGCAAAAGTCAATCAAGGAGATGCAAAACGTAATATTAGAATGTAAAATACGTCCATGAAGTCTGCGTATTCTATTATTCGGCATGGGGCTATTCGTAGACGGCGAGACTTCCTGGCTTTAAGCCAGAATCCATTTCCGGCGGTGTTTTGGCTTCAGTTACATCGGTTTTGGCCTTAGACACCGGCACGTCTGCTGGTCCTCTCTTTGGATAACGGCTATAATATATCTTATGTAGTTGCATTTCTAAGATGTTTTAGTAGTAAGCATTCCCTTTAAAATATTCTGATGAACTCTCTCCTTAAAATGTCCTGTAAATGTGACACAAAATTCAAAATTTTGTTTTTTAAAAAAGACTACCCTATATTTTATTTTTTCATTGTAATCCTCGTGCTCTCCTGATTTAAAAAATATTTACTTACATGTTCAATATTTACTTTAACCGTATTGTCATTATTTTGCATTAAAGAAAAATCAACCTAAGTAAGCTTTCTGTGACACCCTGTAGATTATCTCAGATTTAAATAGAGCATTGAAAGATCAATTCCACGATATATAACGTGAATGTTTCTGACTTATTGACGATTATCTCAGAACGTTTTATTTTTTATGTAAATAATTTTGAAGGGCTTACCAATACCAGATATGTTACCTCAATTAATAAAAATTTTTACTAGATAAATTAAAAAAAAAACAGTATTTACTGAAAATAATAAAAATTATCTAATGAACAACCAATTAAACAGTAAACCCTATTGTTTATGCGATATTAGTTAGACGTAATAAAAGCCATTTGGTACCCTTGCGTTCAAGGGCAACTTTGATATAATTCTCGAAAATTTCAAGGACAAAAACAGTTTTTTTTTTTAGTTTTTTGAATATCGTCCACTTGCCCAGCATTTAAGGTATAGGCATCCTATTTCGATTTCGAATCTCCTTATAATCCCCATCGAACCCCCGTCTCAGTTTGGTCAAAGTAGTCAGGTTTTAGCTCCGCAACATGTCTCCAAACTTGCTCTATTTTTTAACTCATTTTTATTTTTTCTTTATGCAACATCCCGGTAATTTTTGGACGGGAAATCCGAAAAAAAATGTCCCACCTCGAGAAATTAACCGTAAGGACCTGCATTTTAAATCATCGGGATTTAAAGAAAAAGCCCATATCGGACGCCACTGCTAAGTTATTATAGACTCCACTGAAATTTCATTTTTACCAAGCGAAGCGCCCATTTAATCTCTATATGATTGATCTTTGGGCTCATTACTTTCCAGGCTTACCGTTACCGAACTAGAGCGTGCTGAATGCCAAAAAAACATGAATTTCTACAAATTTTCGGTCCAGGAACCAAAGAACAAGAGTCGTGCCAGCAAGTGGATCCTAAAATTTTGTTACAAGCACGGTAACGATATTATAAATTAACTATACAAAAATTAAAATTATTAATAATTTTGAACTTTTCGCGATTCTAAAACTATATAAAACAGGATATTTTTAGATTACAGCTAGAAAACATTGTTAAAATTGTTTACGGTTTTATCTGCATTACCACAAACGGACATTAGAAAATAAGAGAAATGAGTTTCGTTGTCGTTTTAAACCCTGTACGTTTTATTTAATTATCTTCTTTCTTTTTATAAATACATCCGGTTTCCGCTGTCTTTGAGATATTACTGCTTATAGCAAGGGTTTTTTGTCAGTTTTATTGGTTGTTTTTAAAAATAAAGGGAACCTGGTAAATTTAAAATCAACAGGAAGAGGCTCACTTAATTAAGCAATATCACATAAGGTGCATCATTTAAATGAACAAAATTGATGTTCATTTTTTACTTCTAAATTGTGATTTGTTTTTTTTTGGTAAAAATTCGAGGTTCAGATAAAACCTTAAAATTTTTGTATTTAACATTTTTTTTTCTAAATGTAAAACACAGCTTGTAGACCCCGTTAATACAAACAGAAGGCCTGTACATAAGAAGAAATAGTGGAACTGATGCCTCCTTAGTAGTTTATAAAATCGGCTAATAAAAATACATGATATATATAGCACATGGTATAAGAAATAGAACTATGTTAAAATATTTTTGTGTTTGTAAGCATCAATATTTCTATCCATAAAGTTTTGATATCGAATAACTCATAAAATTAATGACTCACAAAACTTTTAAAATTCATAAAGAACTATAAAACTGGAGAAAAGGGATACATTTTTAGTATTTGGTGGCAATTTTTATTTTGTTTATATCGTTACTTCATGTATGTTTGCCCTCTCTACTAATCAATATTATTTTATTGCAGAGGTTCGGTGAAGATTTGACCAGAGTGTTGTGGTGAACTGATTGTGTGACAGTGGCTTCCTGTGCAATTTCTAGGCGGTTACAGAAGATGCATTGGCGCTGACGTTGGTAAGCTTACACATTAACACAAGATTGTTGTCGTTTTTTCAATATTTTGCCCTTAATATTACCAAAATACGTATAAGTCGGATCTTTAAAACGTGTAGTCATATAAGCATCTAGTATGGGCGTAGTTAGCGCACAACTGCACAAATAATATTGATTTTAAACTGTTGGTCTCTCAAAAAAAGTGGAGTCAAGTTCTGTTCACAAATATATATATATATATATATATATATATATATATATATTTTATTTTATTTTAATTTTAAAACTAAAGAGCAATGACATTACATTAAATAACAAAACTTTTATATAAATTTAAGTTAGTAAAAATATAAAAAATAACAGAAATACACAAATATAGTCGCAACATGACATGTATATTTAAACTAAAAACTCATTGAGTGAGTAATAACATTTTTCGACTAAAAACATTTTCAGTTGTTTTTTAAATTGATAAACACTAACGCATTTTTTTATATTATCTGGTGAAGCATTAAACATTTTTAATTCCACAAAATTGGGTGATTTAAATAAAACTTGCGTCCTGTATGGCTCTATATAAAAATGATTGACATGCCTTGTGTTAAAGTTATGTACATTTCTATATCTCAGAAATATAGTTTGATTTTTATAGATATATATATATATATATATATATATATATATATATATATATATACATGTTTCCAAAATATACAAGCCCGCCAAAGTTAAAATATTAAATCTTTTAAACAAACATATACAACTAGTCAAGGTTGAATTTCTCCAGAAACACACGCCATATCTGAGAAGAGATTCCACTTGTGCACAATGTTGTTTCCAGTCCAAGCGGGGGTCCACATACAAACCCAAGAACTTGACACACTCGACATTGCTGACCTGAACATTATTAATTTTAAAATGCAGCTCATTAAAATTCTTTTGTCTGTTATGAAACCTTACACATTGGGTCTTGTTTATATTAAAATAAAGTGTACTATGGCTTAACCAACTTTGAAGTTCTTCAAGGGCTTTATTCACATCATGTTCCAAAACTACCTCTGACATGCTGGAGAAAACAAGCGAGGTATCATTGGCGAACGATGTAACAAAACCATTTAATATAATATCAGGCAATTTATTTACATAAAGTAAAAAAAGTACAGGCTCCAAAACTGAGCCCTGTGGTACACCCATATCCACAATAAGTGAAAATGACTTATATTACATTACCGTCGTTATGACTTATTGTTACGAACTGCCGTCTTTCAGTTAAGAAAGATTGTATCCAGTTAAAGGGTTGATCCTGAAAGCCAAGGTCCCTGAATCTCTCCAGCAATATCTGATTATTGACGCAGTCGAAAGCCCTGTTAAGATCGCAAAACATCACAACAGGACTCTCGCTTGCATCAATAAATCTCACAATTTCATTATACAGAGAATGAACTGCAGTCATAGTAGACTTGTCATTCTGGAAACCATGTTGACTCTCTGTAATTATATTATTTTCATCCAAAAACATTGCCAATCTATCCAGGTAACAATATTCAAAAACTTTAGAAAATACTGAACACATTGTTACGGGTCTATAATTTTCCATAAGGTTAACATCTGCCTGTTTATAAATAGGAATAATTTTACCCATTTTTATCATTTTTGGAAACGTCCTTGTACAAAATGATAAGTTAACCATAAAAACCATTGGCACCGTAATGACGTCCAAAATTTCTTTAAATAAAAAAGCTGGCACCTCGTCCGAACCAGACGATTTTTTGCTTTTAAGTTTATTTTTAATTAAAATTTAAAATTCATTTTCAAGAAAAGGGGAGAGTAAAAATTTTTTGCTAAGCACTATCTTATCTGCTATATTATTATCGTTTTGCTTATCACTTTGTGGTATCTGTTTTATTGTGTTCAACGGAACCTGCTTAAAAAAATTATTAAAACATTCTGCGACAATACCGGGATTTACAATGGTTTTTTTTGTGGTTCGCCCACTTTAACACTTATATTGTCTGCAATGCTCATTTTACCAGATAATTTATTTATTATAGACCAGGCGCACTTTACCGGATTGTGTGCATTAGTGATTTGATTTTTATAGAAAATTTGTTTCTTATTATTTACCAGCTTTTTATGATCTTTTTTAGCACCAATACATAATTGTAAGATTTATATGTATTTTAGTTAGAACGTTTAAATTCTTCAGATTAGCACTTGATGGTCTAATTTCATTATTAACCCAAGATTTTTCATTATAATTTATATAGCGCTTTTGAAGCGGAAAGTAATTATCGAAATAAAATTTAAATACATTACAAAAATACGTAAAAGCACTATCTATGTCTGCACAAATAAATAAACTATTCCAGTTTTCTATCGCTAGGGCACAACGAAATTCGTTAATTGAATGTTGATTAAAATTCCTACTAAAGAAAGATGAACTTTTTTTTTTCAATATTTAAATTAAGTTGAACTAGAATTGTTCTATGGTCACTTACTACATTATCAATAGTACATACTGACTCATCGTTGGAAAAATTTAAAAAAAAGTGATCAATCGTAGACTCGGATACGTTCGTTACACGCGTTGGATCTTTCACACAGTTAAAATCACCGCAAAGCACTATTCTAAGATTTGGTCTAAAAAGTTGTTCTAATATATATATATATATATATATATATATATATATATATATATATATATATATATATATATATATATATATATATATATATATATATATATATATATATATATATATATATATATATATATATATATATATATATATATATATATATATCAATAGCGCCGCGACAGAAAGTACAGTATTCTTCTTACAGTAACGAACAATTCACAGCACGATGACAACGGTATATAGAGATTTGATAGAGATTTGACAAGTAAAATTTGATTTGAGTTTTCTTTACATACATACTTGAGCGTTCATTCGTATGTCTGCCTCACTGTGATTAGAGAATAAAGTAGGACCGTATCCTGATCCTGAGCTGGATATTGTTGTCGTTGACCTCGTCGTCTCGCTGAAAATCCAGTTTCTAGAAATATCTGTTTATTTGCAAGACAGATGAAATCTAAATGTTTATTTATTTTGCATCAAAGTTATCTATTCCATTCAGAAGTAAATCTCCCTGCACAAATATCATAATGGCGTGAGCTTTACCCATACCTCATCAGAACTTCCTAAAATTTCGGTATTAAGAAGCTATCGAAACTATCAAACACGAACCATATTTTCTCAAACTTTTGCAGAAAAGTTTGTAATGTCTAAAAAAATGCTTTGATAATATCCTGAAACGATTTTATGCTTCTTCGCTGTTTAATTTATTAAATGATAGTGGCTAATATGGCAATATAAATGGTACGTATCTGCCTGTTCTTTTTTTGCACTACTACCTTCTAATGTTGCTCGTTGCCTCAAAGCCTCCGAAAATATGCAAACTACATTTGGTACAGCACTTGTCAGTGACGCCCCCTTTACAATGGAAAGATAAGCTTCGGTGCAGTTAAGTATGGTCATTCCTTTTTAATTATTGTTTCTTGGATTATATTTAAAAATCACACATTTGTATTGTCAATGTAGACATTAATTTGTGGTTATCGACCTTTTTAAATTCAATATTTGATTACGCATTAAAAATACAGTCCACTTTTTTTTGCCAAATCCAGAGCTAGGTGATGCAATGCAAATGCAAATATTTTATATACCAAAAAAATATTGAAACGAAAATTATAAAGCTCCCCGAGCTATAGACAAATATTAATGAATAAAAATTGTTTGAGTTTTATTAGAAAACATTTGCCAAATAGAATAAAGTTACATGTTTACCGTTTGAGTCGTGAAAAGTATGTGACTGAGCTCACCGAGATCAATAAGACTAATAATAGCTAAAATTTGCCTATTTTTATTTAGTGCCAGCATTTCCTCGAAGTTTCGAAAATTTTACCTTAAACTTTTGTAACAATAATCTACTCATCTAGATTTATCGATACATACTTCCTTTGTCCGGTTAGGTTAACTTTGCAATTTTAATTATTTTTTGATGGCCTCTGAAGGGTGAGAACTCTCGATTCCAGTAAAATAAGACGTGATCAAGAAAGCTAAGTTTGCGATCGAAAAAACTTAAATTAATATCTCCAATCATTAACTCAAAAATCTGTAGAGCAAGAGTTCGTGTAAACCTTTATTTGTCAAGCATGGTATATTGACGTTAGCTTCTTTGTTTATTTTAGTGACTGAATGCTTAATGTATAAAAAATATAAACAACGAGATCAGTTAAGTGATAGGCATAATTATAACTTTAGAGACCCTGATTTGTTTTCACTACCTATCCCTTCTAACTCTCGTAAAAAAAGTTCAATAATTTATGATGGTAAGAATATGTTTAACCACTTACCCCAACACATTAGACTATGATACTATCTTTGATGAAGTTTAGAAGGGAGGTTAAAAAAACTACTTTGTGCGAAAGCCTACTATAGAATTGATGATTTTTTTATCAATAGTTTTTAGAGACTTTTGTATAGTTATACTGCAATACTTTTATATTTTAAATTTTTTAAATATGTTACACTGTGTATGACATCTTGTTAGGTATATGTTGTTTTAATTTTTATGTTTGATCCATTATGACTGATTGTACATTTTGCATATTTTTGTTTTGTACTTTATACTTTGTACATTATTTATTGCAAACGTAAATAACTATTAATTCCTTATATTATTTTCTCTCGACAGCTTTCTCAATGAGATTTTCTTAAGAAAATAAAGCATTTTGAGTTTGAGTTTGAATTCCAGATTATAAACGGCTATGGAGAATATTAAAAAATTCCCCTCCCTAATCCCGATAAAAAATCAAAACAAAGTTCATATAATGAAAGACGGAAAAAAATTATTACCTTAATATCATCCCGGAAATTAAAACTTGGCCTGGAGCTCCAGTTTCAGATCTTTTTAATTTAATTTCATTTGAAAGGAAGTTTTTTTTTAGCTGTCAGGCGTTACGTCGTAGAGATCGATCTCCCAGTTTTCTATAACCATGTTCTACGTAAATAATATATATAATATTAATAATAGGCTAGTTCTCAGAGATATAAATTGAAATGAAAGTGAAAATTGAAAGAATCTCAAAATGCACGTACGAATTCAGAGGGAACAACTGTTAAATTAAATTGGAAGGCACAATTTTTTACTTTTTTACTAGATTTCCAAAGCTATGCAAAAATTCGTCAAAGTTGCAAAGTACTTTTCTTCTCTCTATTTAAAATACAAAGAAAATGGTTGATGGCAGAACTCGACGTCAAAACAGTTTTGGACATACGAAGGTTATTATATAGCTCCCTATAGACAAATCTTAAAGAACAAAAATTGTCTGTCTGACTTTTATTCTAAAAATGTGTGATCTACGGGACGAGAAATACCGTATGTATGTGGCGTATAAAAATTGGGGTTACGGTGGTGCGTTTCGCAATTATCGGCCAAAAGCCACATTTTCGGCTATATTTCGGAGATAACTCGTAAACTGTGCCCCCTATCGAAAAACCACTAAAAATGTAGAGGGTGTCGAAATGTATACGATGACGTGTAAATATTAAGGTTAATAATTTACAAACCTCATCAAAATTAATATGTCTGTTTTTCTAGTAAAATAAGATGTGGTCAAGAAAGCTAATGTTGCGATCGAAAAAACTAATATTAATATCTCCAGTCAATAACTCAAAAATGAATTCCAGATGATAAACGGCAGCGAAGAATATTCAAAAATTCCCATGCCTAATCCCGACAAGAGATCAAAACAATGTTCTTGTAAGGGAAGAGGGAAAAAATTATTACCTTAATATCATCCCAGATATTAAAACTTGGCCTGTAGTTTCAGAATTTTTTAATTTCATTTCATTTAGAAGAAAGTTTGTTTCGGCGATTAGGCGTCACGTTCGAAGAGACCGAGTTCCTTGTTTTCTGCACCTATGTTCTACATAAATAATAATAATAGGCTAGTTCTCAGAGATATGAAACATTACACAATTAGAAGTACAGAAGTTTATGGATTTGTGGGTTCATTTAGGTGAAAATTGAAACAATATCAAAATGCACGTACGAATTCAGAGGGGATAACTGTTAAAATAGGCTGGAAGGTATAACTTTTTACTTTTTGCTCTATATTTCCAAAGCAGTGCAAAAATTCGCCAAAGTTGTAAAATAATTTTGTATCACCCGAAAAGTCGCAGTGTTGGCGAAACATATCATAAGATATAGTGGAAGCTTTAAATAGAAACCGTTTTTCGCTTAGTGCCATAAATCTTAGTCATGGATTTCCACCAACTATCCGCGGAATTAGTCCAATAATAACAGCTTTTGTTCTGAATTTGACTTATTTTACATGTCATTTTCAAACCTAAAAACCAGACTTTCTTACTGGTTCCAGTGTATGTATGCAGTTAATTCTAGTTTTGTTTCTGTTATTTGTTTTTATGATTGTTGTACTTATTTTGATATACCATTTAGAGCTTATTGTTCTGTAGAATACTTGTATAAATAAATAAATAAAATCGCCACGAATATTTTTTAAAAGATCCTTAGCACATATTTTATATATATTTACCACATATTCGCTTGTACTTGGAACAACTAAGTTCCCAATAAGAACTTATGCTACCGAAAGTCATCAATTATTAAAATTTATAATTTCTAACATTAAAAAATTATGTCAAGGGACTTTACCTGAAGCCTAAATGATTGCCAATTTTTGTCGTAAATATCTACCTAAGTTTAGACAGTTTATTATTTAATTCCATCATTATAAGAAATTAAATAATTCCTGGCTTTCAGGCCTCAGAATTTTTACACAAAGGACCTTAATAATCGTTAATTTAATTTAAAACGAAAATTTCTTTTACCCCCAAATCCATCTCAATAATGAATCCATCCATTGTGTGGGCTAGTCGGTTTTTCCGCAGACTTACTGCTTGGCAGGCGGTAATAGTCCTAAGTTAAGCCCTTAATCTCCCTTAAATGGTCCATCTAATCTCTGGCGGCCACAAGGCGACTCTAAATTATAGAGTTGCTCAAACTAAGAGTTCAGCAACGACGATTATTATCGACACTGGATAGATTTTATCGGACTCAATATAAACTTCCCGGAATATTTTAATGTCAAAGAAGACATATCTATGATCTGATACAACTCCGTGACATGTATATGGAGTGTCCTGTTATTAACGGATCAGCGATGGCCGTTTGTCCATGATGTTAAGCCGTTAGTGACATAAAAAATAATAAAATAATATCATCTTAGGTTTTTATTAACATATTACTACTTAATACCTTAAGGAATCGTGGTCATACAATTACACCGAGTCAAACTGGAATTACCTACCTTAATTTTTCTTTCGATTCCATGAGCCATCTTTACTTTATGATATTAGAATGAGAGATCTAAGTGGGTTTTCTTACCTAACTTGTACTCGTGCGTGACCCAGTATTACGATTGGCTTCTACATGTGATGCATTATGTTGATATGTCAGATAGTCTTTTTTCTAATTAAGCTATAACAAATTGTACTATTTTTTATGTTTTGGACAGACCACGAAGACCTAATTCCTAAGTATAATATAATATTATTCAAGACATAATTTAGATTTTTAATCAAGAATTAATTTCCTTAAAAATTACATTACACAAATCTTGACATAATTTTTAATAATATATTTATAGAACACGAAGTAGAGTAACCAGACATTGACTGCATCACGTTCAAGTTCAATCGATACCGTAATTGTTTGTACTCATTTTGTATATATAGTTGATCAGAATAAGAAATCAGTATCGAATTGTATAGCATTTTATACTTATTTAAATGTGCTACTACTACACAAATCTACAAAAGCCTTCTTGGTTCAACAAGACCGTAGAGATAAATAATACCCTATATGACAAAAGACAGGGTACCTCCCTCTCTTTTGTCCAATATATAGTTAATGTTCCTTAAGCCCAGAAAATGTGAATCGTCCAGTTTCTCCTACATAAAGATCATCACAAATATAAAGCAATTGACAAACTCATAATAGTATCACTCGGTGATGGCAAACTTTGCCCAGCTTTCTTATGTGCGTTGAAGATTGTACATATGTATGTTGGGTCACCGAGGAACTATACTCACTATTCAATGGAAAGTTTTGCAGCTTTTTCGGACAGTTTATTTGAACATTTAAAGCAAATGTTTGCTTATCGACACTAGCCAGTTTTCTCCGCAGGGCTTGGTATTAATTTGAATACGTATGAGGCGGGATGTCAGAGGCATCATCAACACTGAGCTGTTTAGGTACAATCCGATAAACTCAGCGTTCTTATTATTGATGTTATTATTATTTCTCCACCTTATTGTCTCACAGTATTCCTGTGGTTGTATTTTATACTGACGGGATTATACCAAGTCAGTACAAAAAAAAACATTATTATTATTACCGAAATTGACAATCAATTTCTCAACATATGTTGGGTTCCAAGCTCATACTGGATGCATGCGTAAAATGGAGTGATTGTTTTCTATTAGTTCAATGTGTTGTCCTGTAAGAATTTTCTCACTATATAGCAAGTACTGAGCATGACTGCCTTATGGTTATCGATTAAGGTGTTAGTATGCAGTCATATAATTTTTAGTTGCTCTTCTAGCGATTTTGAAACTAGTCCAGTTGATGATACGATAATCGGTATTACACATTAAGCCGATTATTCGTCACCCGTCTGTCGATGATAATTGCCCTGTCGTAGTACAGTTTGAAGGCATGAATTTGGATGGTATTTATAATAGGGCACAAAAGTATTCAGGAGCCCGTATTTATTGGCAAGCTTCTGGTATATGATATTACACATCTGGTTATATTGCTGAAGGTACCTGTGTTTGCTAGGCAAGTGCAGCCAGATGTTATATTATATATGTTATAGTCTCTGATCTCTTGCTACATTTTCGACACTTATCGTATTCGACGGACCGGTCTTTGATGATGTGTGTATTAATAACTTGGTCCTGTATTGCCATCACAAATCCTTCTGTCTCTGGGAATAGTTGTCTATCCTTCAGCCACATGTTGGATGCTTCCTTATCTATATGTGGCTGATTCAAGTTATTGTGAGGTTGGCCATGCAATGCCATTTGAGCCCACTGTTCTTATTTGTCGGGGTTTGAAAGCGACTTTAGGATGATGTTGTCAGTTGCGAGACAAGTAAAGAGCATGAGTTGTCACTTAGGCTCACTATGCGGTGGAGGCTTAATGTTTGTTCCTTGTTGGTGAAGAAATCTCTCAAGTTTTGCAGCTGTCGGGAGTGCGAATTGGGCAAGTCAGAGTCCATCTTCTCTTCGTAGTAAAGTCATTCGGAGAGTTGATAACCTTGGGTGGTTTGACTTGCATTGGTTGTTGTTGTCCTAGGTCCGTGTTATTCCATATCAAGATTCCGAAATTGTAGGTCAGCACGGGCACAGCATAGATGTTATTTGCTGTAATGAGATTTCTGGCGTTCAGTTCTGTCTTTAGAAGAGGTCTCACTCTTTGTTCGTACTGATCTTTCATCTTGATCTTTCCTTACTTATCCTGGAGCAGTCTAGCTTCTTGGAATCCTAGATAATTGTAGGTCTTTCCTTGGTTCATTGCTTGAACTATTTCTCCACTGGGTAGGGCCACATCACCATTAATGACTTTGGCTTTTTCGATGTTTAAGGCATTACATTTTTCCATTCCAAATTCCATATGGATGTCTTTCAAGAAGGTGTATGTCACGTCAATAAGCTTTTTTAGTTCGTTATGGTTTCCACCATAGAGCTTAATATCATCTATATACACAAAGTGGGATATGGTTAGGGAATCGTCTCTATTGGCTTTGATGTGTTGAAGCCATGTCCTGTATTGTTGATGCAACGTGGAGTTGAGTCTCCTTAATAATTTCCCCTATTGATGTGTACCTCATCGGTGGCAAGAGATTAACCCCCATTATAGTTCAAGTTCTCCACTGGTGTTTGATAGTTGCCAGGAAATTGATGATCATAAGGTGAATTCTGTATATTCCTAGTACGTCTATGAACCAGGAATGTGATACACTGTCAGACGCCTTTTTGTAGTCTATAAATGCAGTTTGTATGTCGATAATAAGTTGTTCTTTGCATCCTTGATGGTCTTGAATGTATCCCTTCTGTTCTTCGGCTAATAGGTTATGACTGTCAATAAGATGATAAATACGATTTGCAATACATTCTGTTAGGATCTTGCACATGGTGGACAAAAAGGTGATGGGCCTGTACTGGGACGGGTCTTCTGTCCTATTGCTTTTGGGTAGCATATTTGTAGTGCCTAGAAATGCGGATGTTGTCTTCAGATGATGTATTATTTTGCTAAAATGACGGGCCATTGCTTCATGGAGGACCTCAAATTTCTTATACCAGAAATTGTGAATATGGTCAGCTCCTGTCCTAATAATAATATTATTATTATTATTTTATTCACGACTTTTTGTCGGTTGCTCTTTGATAGCCCGGGGCCCAATAAGCCAACAGCCTACTCAAGGTTAAGGGTCCTCTGGACAGTTCGACACGTTCCAAGGATTATCGTTTTTTGAGCTACTGTGATTAGATTCACCTGATCTTCAAGTGTCAGTTTGTCTAGCTCTTCCTTGACGTGAGACTCCACCAGACCATTACTAGAAATAACGATTGGGGTATCAGTACCTGTTTTAGTTGATAAATATGTTTGATTTTGTGAGCCAGATCGATGTACTTTGTTATTTTTGTAACACGTGCTACATGTGTAAATGTTTTTGTCAGTTGGAACCGTCATGTCGATTATATAGGCACTCTTGTCTTTTTTATCAAATACTACTACGTCCGGCCGCCTATACTGGATTTCTCGGTCGGTATAAATGGTTTTATCCCAGAAATAGTGAATATGGTCAAATTATTAATATCATTATTACTATTATTATTATTATTAATGTTATTAGTATGTCCAAAATTAAGTTTTAACTTCACATATTTTGCTTGTATAACGATAACAAAATTGAGTTTAATGTCACGTAATTTTAATTTCAATGTCATCGAAATTATTCACCTCGCATATGTATTGTTTATTTCGTTATTGTTATGGTCACCTGGATTCATTAACCGCTTTACGGCAATGTTATGTTCTAACGAATGTTATATTTACAATTTATGTATTGGCATTGACCTATCGAAAAATATGTTTTTTTTTCGATTAATATTTCGTTTTTTTTTTATGGTAAATTTCGCTTTGTAAATAAAATTGTAATAATTTTCCTGCGGAAATAAAACATACTTTTGTTTGTTTGTTTGTAAAGGGTGAATGTTCGTTAACCCTGTTTTGAGATTTTAAGCACAAGTAACCAAAATATCAGATTTAACATTTATTTTTAACCAATATTTTATTTCAGGGGCCCTGAAGGCATTGCAATGTGGTAGGCGGGGTCGGGGGGTTACAACCCCCCTCTCGACCTGGCGCCGCCATCACGGATCACCACGGCGACCGACACAGGTTAGCAGCTATTTTTTTCCTTATTAATAATTCCATATAATAATAAGTTTTTATATAATAAACGCTTATTTATTAGGCCCTTTGAAAGTTTTTTAACTTCAGTACAGTACGGATCACCGTGAGTAATAAAATACTTGAGTTTTGAAAGTTTTTAAGAACGTTGACTTCACACATAGAATGTTACCATTTAGAAACGGCAAACGGTCAGTTTCATTAACCTGAAATTTTAGAAAATATACATAAAAAAGTAACATTTAGCATGCTGTAGAAACATGCCTAATTTTTTTAGAAAAAAATCATCCTCCATTCATTGCTGATTTTGCGTGGTATAGCTCAAAAACCACTTCTCCGATTAACTCCGAATTTCGGTAATATTTTGGTGAAAATCCAATACGACGGCCACCAAAAATTAAAATAAAATCATTATTAAGACACTACTAATCGAATGGATTTCCATTCGATTAGTAGTGTCTTTTCGAAAATTAATACTGATTTAGATAATAAACTGATAAATTTTAGTACGATGCCATTATGATGGATCGAAGTGAGCATCTGCCAGAAATGTTTAAAAATTCAATACCAAAAAAACACTTTACGCAACTGTCTTTAAATTTTGCACAAAATATCAATATTCCTCTATAATGGCTTTACAACAAAATTTTATTTTGCTTTTTAGAAATTTGTGAAACATTTTGTGAGGCCGCCATATTGGATTTTTACCAAAATGTTACAATTCCCCCCATATGATCCTTGATTTTTTTAGCGAACTTTGAACGACAGACCGACGGAAATAGGAGGACATGTATTTCGGGATCTAAAATGCAAGGTCCTGCAGAAATCCCGAAGGGTGATTTTCATTTCATTTCTCTTACGAGGAAAGTAAAAAATCAACCAAACCCAACCAACCATGCGCCTAAATACCTAATTGTTGTTCTCTTGCTAAAGCGTTCTTTTGTACAGGGTTTTTTTTTATATATTGCCACCCCCCTTATCTTTTTTATTTGACATTTTAGAAAAATGTGTCCCAAATAAAAGTTTAATGGTTTCAAATGAATTTTTATGAAAACATTTTTTTTCATATACAGGGTGTTACAGAAAGTCTGGGCGTGGTCCAAGTTTCTTATTTCAAATAGGTACCCCAATTTTTTATTAAATTTTCGGATTCTCCTGAGAATTTTACACATTTTTTATAAGGGATATTCTATACTTAAATCTAAAGCCTAAAGAGATATTGTTATTTTTTGGAAACTATTATGTAAAACAGGTAAACATTTTTCTGGTCGTAAACTGGTCATTGACGGTGATCTGTCGTTTTGTCAATTCATTGAAAAGATGCATTACACTGACGAAGAAAGATGTGATATTCTTCGCATTTTCTACAAGAATAATAATAATGCTTGCGCGGCAAGAAGAGAATATCAGCGGCTTTTCCCCATGCGAGCTATTCCATCTCGAAAAACTTTCAAAAATATTGAACTTGGCTTTCGAAATCGAATGACTGTTAAAAGAAAAAAACGTACTGCGGTTATTAATGAGGAGGAGGAATTAAATATTTTATTATTTTTTCAAGGTAGGTTAATAGAAATTACCCACAGAATATAAAGTAACTTACGCAAATATTATTTATTTTCAGAAAATCCAAATGCAGCCTTAAAAGACGCATCAATTTTTTTTAATAAATCTATTTTCAAAATTTATTCGACATTAAAAAAGCATGGATATTTCCCATACAAAATTTTACCCGTCCAGAAATTAACTGAAGATCAGAAAAACCAACGAACCATGTTTTGCCAGGAAATGTTGCTGATGAAAGATGAAGATAACAATATTTTTCAAAAAGTTTTATGGTCAGATGAATGCGCCTTTAGTACTGCCGGGATTCACAACCGGAAAAATGTTAGATTTTGGGCAACGGAAAACCCTCGGGCCATGCGTGAAATTAAAACCCAAGGTCGGAAAACTTTAAATGTGTGGTGCGGGCTCCTTCACAACAAAATTATTGGACCGATTTTCATTGATGGATCTTTAAATGGAGAAAAATATCTAAATTTATTAAATAATGATCTGGAACCTATTTTGGATGACTTACCCTCCGTCAATACAACCAAATTATTTGGCAACAAGATGGAGCCCCACCACACAATGTTTTTGCGGTCCTTAATTTTTTAAATCAAAATTTTGAAACGTGGATTGGTCGGACTGGACCGATTCGGTGGCCGCCCAATAGTCCCGACTTAACACCTCTTGACTCTTTTCTGTGGGGATTTTTGCAGAATAAAATATATGAAACTCCCACGGAAGATATAAAGGTGTTAAGAAGGAGAATAATTGAAGCCATTGAGGATTTAAACAATAATCATGCACAATTCATTATTAATGCGATTAATAAAATCGAAGCAGATTATACAAATTGTATTGAAATGAATGGTGGACATATTCAGCAATTATAATATTTATATTTCATTTCATTATTGAATTATTTGATAATATGTAGTTTTTTGTAATAAACACAGCGTCAAAAAACTTGGACCCCTTTATAAGACGCAATGCAAAAATGCTGTGTTTCAAGACCTTGTATCTTGAGTAATAAATGATCCAACCATGTGATTAAAAAAAGTGTATATTAACAAATAGCAGGGCTGCCACTTTTAGCCACATGAAATATTCTATTGTAATTAGAACGCTCTACAGAGTGTTTAAAAGTTTCTCAACACAGGACCTAATGCAAATTAAATGGGAGGTCTGGCTAAAAAAAATTAAACTCTCCTTATTAGCTTGCTGATTACAATATCATGGCTCAGTTAACTAAAAGTGGTAGTCCCGCTATTCGTTGACATAATCATTTTTCAATCACTTCGTCGGTTCATTTATTACTGAAGATACGCGGTCTTGAGGAAAGCTTATTTGCATTGCGACTTATGAAGGGGTCCAAGTTTTTTGACGCTGTGTGTAGTTTTTAAAATATTCTTTTCTGTTTTCGTTAATATTATACATATATTTTTTAAAAACATGTGTTGCCTTAATTAGATTCATATGCATATTTCCAAAATTCGATGTTTTTGGAATACCCCGTAGAAGGAAAAAAATCCACGTCTGATATTTCAAAAAATGTTTGTTTAGATGGCGATTCGTTGGAAGATGGTGATTTCTGTTCTGGTTGCCTGTGTATTTTCGTTATTCTCATAAGCTATGCGAAGGTTGTCGGATTTTTCCTCATCGGAAATGTGACATTTTATCCAGAAATTGACAGAAAGTCTACCAAACAGTAAAACAGTCACCGTCAATGACCAGTTTACGACCAGAAAAATGTTTACCTGTTTTACATAATAGTTTTCAAAAAATAACAATATCTTTTTAGGCTTTGGATTTAAGTATAGAATATCCCTTATAAAAAATGTGTAAAATTCTCAGGAGAATCCGAAAATTCAATAAAAAAATGGGGTACCTATTTGAAATAAGAAACTTGGACCACGCCCAGACTTTCTGTAAAACCCTGTATATGAAAAAAAATGTTTTCATAAAAATTCATTTGAAACCATTAAACTTTTATTTGGGACACATTTTTCTAAAATGTCAAATAAAAAAGATAAGGGGGGTGGCAATATATAAAAAAAAACCCTGTACAGGGTGGTCCACGTAAAATGAACGTTTACTTTATCTTGGAAACTAGTTATATGAGTTATAAAAAAAGTTAAATAAATTGTCTGAAATAAACAATATTTAAATTTTAGTGTATTTTTGTATATAATTATGATTAATTTATCAAAAACTAACATAGGAATGTGCAAATTGTTTTGTTCTAAGCAGCTGCGACGCCAGGGGGGTCAGAGGGGGCCGGGCCCTTCTGATATTCAACCGCCTCTCCGAAAAACTGCCAAATAAATCCAAAAAGGTGCTTTTGTGGTGTTTCCTGAAACCTCTAATTTTTTTCGACACAATAGATCATTCTCTTGTCTAAGTAGAGTTAAGACTTATACAAGAAGTACAATGGTTAATGAAAGACTTTCTGTGTATGTATCTATTTTAAGTATCTAAGAAGATCGAATTAAAAATATTGATCTCGACATTATTGTTAATACTTTGTCATAATAAAAAATGTTACTGCTAATTTTTCTTACCTGACTATATTTTGTATATACTTTGATATATATATTTTTTCAATAAAATTGAAGTTATTCAAAAATAATGTTTTTTAATTATTAGTATCTCTGCTTTTTATCACCTCGATATCAATTGCCATATAATGCGGTTTTGATATAAGTTGAATCAAAAGGGGTACCAAAGCAGTAATGTATAAACGAGTTCCCCTCCTACATTTTTCTGGCCCTGTCTGCCTCCCCCTAACAGAAAACCCTGGCGATGCCGCTGGTTCTAAGTCAAACCGATTAAAACTTTTGGCACCTCAAAATGTGAAAAATACCAATTTTCAACTATTAAACTTAGATAGGCATTTAAATTACGAATGAAATGAAATAATCCATATATAACGATAAAACAAAAATCTATATTATAGCAAAAACCATTTGTGTCTATGTATATTATAGCAAAAACCGTTTTGTGTCTAATTTTAATAAATTCTCGTAGTCAGATGAGTCATTCTCTATTTTTGTGACGCACATCCTACTGGCGCTATATTTCAGGAAATCATGATGTTAAGGCATGTAAAGCGGCTAAAGAGCAGTATAAATGTATTAATTGTGTTAACGTCAAATATTAGATATTCCGAACAATCATGCGGTATGGGATGTTAAAGGTTGCTTTGCGTACAAGCAGTTAATTGAAAAAGTTACGACATCTTTCAAATAAACCAATAGCGACCACTGAATCGTTCATATGAAACAACCTCTATGTCGCCCATTTCTTTAAATCGTTTAAACATTGGCAGTGCGCATTGATATGTCCATTCCCTTTCTCACTCTCAGTCAAACCTAAGTAATTCGTCCTGTAATCCACAGAACAACAACAAAATAACATTTTATTATCAGAATGTGCGAGGCCTCAGAACTAAAACGGGTGACTTGCTGAATTCGATTTCGGCTGCCGATTTTGATGTACTCGCGTTTACCGAAACCTGACTGGACTCTGGTACTTTCAATACTGAAATATGCGATTCTCGATACACAGTATTTCGTGCAGATCGGATCTATAGTCAATTGGGTTGTAAAAGAGGGGGTAAAAAATATTTATGCGGTTACAGTTCTAAAAATTAAAAATTTTCCAAAATGTGTTGATATTATTGGTGTTAAAGTAAACAAGTTTTCTTGCATTTATTGTTTATTTTTAGTTTATATATCACCTAAAACTAGTATAGATGAATATAATCAAGTATTTGAATAAATAAGTGCACTGGATTTTTTATACGAATCGAAAATTTTATTTTTAGGTTATTTTAATTTGCCCGACTTCTCGAACACATTATCTGGTGAGAATATTGATGACAACACCTTTTGCTTATTTTCTTGCATTTATTATTTATTTTTAGTTTATATATCACCCAAAACTAGTAAAGATGAATATAATTAAGTATTTGAAGAAATAAGTGCACTGGATTTTTTATACGAATCGAAAATTTTATTTTTAGGTGATTTTAATTTTCCCGACTTCTCGAACACATTATCTGGTGAGAATATTGATGATAACACCTTTTGCTTGTTAAATTTTATGGAATTTTTCAGCCTAAAACAGTATAACCTTGTAAAAAATTTAAATAATCGTTTGCTAGATTTTGTGCTATGTAACTCTGATACTTTTTCGTGTGAAGTTGAAAAGACTGAGGATTTTTTGCTTCCTGAAGATGTACATCATCCAGCTCTCTTAGTTCATTGTAGCGTGACATATGAAAAAAAAAATAAACAACGCATATGACTAATATTAACTGGGTCTTTCTGTGCAGCGCCAATGACGTAAATTTTACTTGTGAAATATTTTATTTTAAAATTTATAAAATCCTGCATCTTTTTGTTCCAAAAACACGAAAGCGTCGCAGAAACTATCCACCTTGGTTCAATTCTCAAATAATACGAAAAATTAGACAAAATTCAGAGCATGGAAGAGGTTTAAAAGAACTAAGAATGTTACTGATTTGCAGGCATTTAGGGAACTTAGGACTCAGGTTAAATTGGACATATGTAATGCTTATAAATATTACTGCCAATGTATCGAAAATGATATTACGACTAATCCCTCAAAATTTTGGCAATTAATTAACAGTAAGAAAAATAATAAGCAGTTTCCAGAAATAATGACATTAGGCGAAGACAGTTTTAAAGATCACACATCGATTGGAAATGCATTTGCCAATTTTTTCCGGTCCTCGTATATTGTGTCTGATAGTGATGGACTAAATCCTCAAAGAATCAGCGGTATTGTGGATACCGTTTTTATAAACTGCGCTACTAATATTTTACACTGTTTAAAAAAAATTAATCCGAAAGGGACGGTAGGTCCAGATAAAATACCATCATTCTTATTACGAGACTGTGCGTGTCTTCTTGCAAAGCCTCTTACAATACTTTTTAATTTATCAATTAAATCATCGCAGTTTCCAGATTGTTGGAAATTATCTAAAATAATTCCTGTTTTTAAAAAAGGAGATAAAAATAAAATCGAAAACTATCGTCCAGTAAGCATAATTAACTTTTCTAAATGTTTTGAAATATTCCTGTATAGAAATTTGTACTTTCAGGTTAAAAATAAACTCGCGGATAATCAGCATGGTTTTGTCAAGGGAAAGTCAACAGTCTCCAACCTTGTTTGTGTTACGCAATTTATAGCAGAAGTTTTTGATAATAATTGTCAAGTTGACGTAATATATACAGATTTTTTGAAAGCTTTCGACAGGCTTGACCAGAATATTTTGCTAGATAAACTTAATTCGCTTGGCTTTTTTGACAATATGATTGGGTTTTTCCAATCTTATCTAACTGGTAGAACGCAAATAGGGTCTATTTTGGGTCCTTTAATGTTTAACTTATTCATCAATAGCATAATTAATGTTGGAAAGAGTGGAGTATTTTCGTGATCTTAGTGTTCTATATGACAGAAAGCTTTCTTTTGTTCCTCATATAAATGATCTTATAAAAACGTGTTTTAAATCACTGGGTTTTATCATAAGAAACTCGAGGAATTTTAAGAATCAAAGTGTCTTAAAATTACTTTATTACGCTTTCGTGAGGTCAAGACTTGAGTATGCCCCTGTAATATGGTCGCCTTACTATCAGGTACATGTAGGCCGTATTGAACGAGTCCAATTTTCCAAGTTTAAAAATTGACGATCGGTATCCTGAA
The DNA here is from genome assembly GCA_030620095.1 of Kuschelorhynchus macadamiae. Classification (NCBI taxonomy): domain Eukaryota; kingdom Metazoa; phylum Arthropoda; class Insecta; order Coleoptera; family Curculionidae; genus Kuschelorhynchus; species Kuschelorhynchus macadamiae. Next base: position 1,870,057 of record JAUTXW010000268.1, on the reverse strand, counting down.
GTCGGCATCCCCGAAAGAAAATTATTGCGTAGGCATTCGTTTCACTCCTTGGCTGATCGGCGCACTCTGTTTCAGCTAAAGTTTCTTCATAAAATCTTACATAACAGGATTGAATGTAGTGATATTTTGAGCCAGCTGAACCTAGAACGTCAGCTCGCCATTCTCAAACTTTTTATGTGCCAACACCGCGCACAAATATCTATAAGTACTCTCCAATAAATAGTATGTGTAATGCATACAATTTTCATCAAGACAAATGTGACATATTTAACTGTGGTTTGGACCATGTAAGTTTGACAAACAATTTCTTTGTAGTTCGCCTTTATGTTGCATTATTTTTGTACATACATATATTTTTTATATTTCTTAAGTCGTAGTTGTAGGTTAGTAAAATTGTATTATTTTTATGTGATACTTCTTTATATACATAGAAATTTACTTACAAATACTGTTATGCTTGTACCCATTAGTTAATTGGTGTTTGTAACTGTATAATGGGATAAATAAATAAATAAATATTTAGATTTATATAATATATTTATCAAGATTTCAACTGAATATTTAGAATCCGTTATTAGATAAATCATTCAAGTTCGAAATATTCGTTTTCTAAAACTCTGACTAATATGTACTACAAGCAACGCCGCTAGATTATTGGATTCAGTGTTAAGATAATCAAACTAATTCTTGCAGAAAGGCAAGAAGTTAACAAATTAAGGAATTGGTTTTTGGAAAAACTAAAAACTGAAAATATTTTTATTATTAAGTATATTTCTGTGATATAATTAATTGGGCATTAACTGCTAATCGAAGCCATTCACACAAAATATGTAGTGTAATTTTAATTAGGGCTATAGCTTCGAATTGACCCTAATCGATTGCAGACTAATATTAGGCTATAAAATATTAAATAGTACCTACAGATTGTTTGTAATACAATAACAATATACAGTTTAAATCAGAAAAAGACACAATTAGAAAGCTGATTTATTCTTTTAATTTTACTGGGTAAATAATTAACATAAATTCAGATAATTCTGAAAACCTTGAATTCTTCTATATTACATAAGTAATGACGTCACTTTCCTTTTTTCGTGTTGGGATATATTTTTTTTCGTATTGCTTCATTCTCTTCTTTTAACATCTATTACCCCTCTGATGCTAAAATGTATGGAAAGCATTAGTTTATATAGGGGCTAAAATGAAGAAACAAAAACATTGCTTACCTTTAATTTATTAGTCACATACCTTGTAATTTTTGCCATGTGTATCAAACATTATATGCATCTGTGCTCCATCCTCTGTCGATTTTGTTCTATAGTTGATTTCATTTAAAGCTTTTGAAATAACTGCCTCTTGTCTCTAGATCAGCCATGTCAAACATGAAACCCGCGGGCCGCATGCGGCCCAGTGGGCATTTTTCTGCGGCCCAAATCAGTTGTGAAAACAGCCAGATAATGCGGCCCGCGAACAAATTGAAAACCGTTTTTGAAAGCACGCGCCGCTGCAACAACGATTGGTATAATGTACAATTGTACATAGTGCCATCTATGTTTAGGAGGATAAACTACACATACTCAACCTAAAGCCAAACATTATCTGGCTTGTTCCATGAAATTCTTTTGCGCAAAAACACAGATGACGCTATCTGAACATTCTGGAAATAACTCGAGAAATCACAATCCGTATATAAGCCGTGTTCGATTGAGTTCAGTCGTTCAGTGTTTAGTCAGTTATGAGTCAGTTGCGATAGAGTTTCGAGTTGAGTTGCGCACTTATTGTCACAACATTTAACAGTACTTATTATAATTTATTTCGGATACAGTTTTTAACATGTTTCTTTCAAAACCAAGTGGAATTAAGAGGAAACTTGTAGATGAGCATCGTGTCATTCAAGAAAAGTGGGAATTAGAGTTTTTTTGCTGTGAACTGAAAGAAAAAATTATTTGTTTGATTTGTAGTAGTACAGTCGGTGTCCCAAAATTATATAATATAAAACGTCACTATGATATTCATAAAACTATGTTTGACAAGTATACAGGCATGGTCACAAACGAAAAATTAAATAAGTTAAAATCACGGTTGAAAGATCGGCAGCTTATGTTTACACGTCCAAAGCAAGAAAATGAATCTGTCCTTCAAGCGAGCTAAGTACTGTCGGAGTTGATCGTGAAACACTCAAAGGTTGTTTGGTGAATTTAAAAAAGAATTTATTGTTGAAGGTGAATTTATAAAAGGGTGCCTTGTAAATGCTGCGGAAATTATAAGTCTCGGGAGCGTGAAGGCATTTCAAAATATATCCTTGTCCCGGAATACTGTCGCTGAAAGAGTTACTGAGTTGGCTGCCAATATAAGTGATCAGATAAAAATAAAATCAGACTCTTTCATTGCATTTTCTATTGCCTGTGACGAAAGTACGAATGTTTGTGGTGTGGCGTAACTCGCTGTTTTTTCTTCGTGCGGTTGATACAGATATTACAGACAAAGATCAGAGAAACGGGCAGTGACAAACCAGATTTTCATCATATCATATATATCATTGTATAATCCACCAAGAAGTTTTATGCTCAAAAATGATCAAGTTGGTGAAAAAAATTATAAACCTCATAAGGTCACGAGGCCTTAATAGGCGACAGTTCTCTGCGTTTTTACGTGATTTAGAAAGTGAGTACACTGGTTTACCATATTATGAAGAGATGCGGTGGCTTTCGTGTTCTATGTTACTCTACCGGTTTTGGAAACTTAAAGAAGAAATACGCGTTTTCATGGAAACAAAAGGAGAAGATGTCAGCTTATTATGCGATGTACCTTTTTTACAAGATCTTTTATTTATTGTAGATATCACAAAACACTTGTCGGACTTAAATACGAAATTGCAAGGACCACCTCAAGTTATTACAGATATGCATGATCATGTGAAAGCTTTCAAGTGTAAGATGATGTTGTGGGAAAAACAGTTAGCAGAGGATAATCTGTCACATTTTCTGACTTATAAGGCATATCAGGAAAGCACAAGTGTCCCAATATCATACAAAATATATTCAGAGAAAATAAGAAGCCTTCTGGCAGAATTTGAGAAGTGTTTTCAGGATTTTAAGACCCAAGAAAACAATTTTTCTCTATTTACTGGTCTTTTCACTATCGATATTGATAAAGTTTTCCCTCACTTGCAAATGGAAGTAATTGAGATTCAGTGTCAGACCCATTTAAAACAAAAATTTGATAGTATTGGTACATTCGAATTTTATAAGTACTTGCCTGTTCAATACCAAGAAATGAGAAAATTTGCCTGTAAAATCCTGTCAATGTTTGGAAGTACCTATAAGTGTGAACAACTATTTTCCCTGATGAAAGGAAACAAATCTCCCGCAAGATCGCTATTAACGGACGCACACTTGGATGCAGTTTTAAAAGTTATTTCCGCCGATAAATTCGCGCCACAAATAGACAAATTAATTAAAGACACAAAGATATCAAATATCTGGCAAAAGAATTTAATGTTTGTAGTTTTTTGTAATGTCCTTTTTACGGGAAATTTAATAAACAGACTTGTCCTATAATAGTACTTTTTCTCAAGATTTTCAGTAGTTTGTCTTCTTTAAGATAAGGTTTTGCGGCCCACCTAGTAGATGGTCTTGATGGTTTTGGCCGACCGGTGACTTTGAGTTTGACATGGCTGCTCTAGATTGTTGGACTATTTTAAATTTCATTATGTCCTGAATTTTGTAGCATCAGTTGCTGGCTGCAATTTTATATTCTAAAACATATCATCATTAATATATCTCTATTTAACTGTCAAATAATAAGCTTATTTATATTATTTTATTGGTAAATTGCTAAACTTTTATCATTTACACGATACAAACATCAACTAGTTGTATGAATTTTACGTTATGGTTATATCATTAGCTTTTAAAATCCCTTTTTACCATTTCTTGAAATCACAATATGCTGGTCTCAAATGAGAGGTTTAATCATACTTTCAGCCAAGATTTAGGGAGATAATTAATTATTTACTTTTTTGTGCTGCCTTATTATGTTCTGAAATTTGCACTGTCTGGGCGTTTCAATGACCGAAGGCTGTCATTTATGGTTTTCGGGCACTTTCGTGTGCGTCCGTCATTCTATGGGCGCACAAATGTTTTGTAAGTGAATTTTCCCAACCAATGAACGGCAATTATTTATTACGTATGTTTCTCCCTATGCTTGAGTTGTTATATTCGACATAGAGAAGTTGCCATCAGCTAGGAAGTTTCAACTAATCTTACTAAATTGTCGGAACTGCCGAAGGTAAAAAAAATGTACCTTTTAGCAAGAGTACTTTTTGGTCACCTGAGGCGATCAAAGACACTTCAGCTCAAACTTGTTGAGTAAATCTAAGTTTTGATATCCGATTAAGGGATTGTTTCACAATGTAGGTTTAATTTCCTTGGCTTTTTTAGTATTGTGTTTGATATTATTTCATGAAGATAGGCCAAGGAATTTCTCTAAAGTAGAGAGATTGTTTGTTGTTAGTTCTTAGAATATGGTCCTCGATTTTGAAAGTTACTATTTAATAGTCATGTATTACTAATTTATTTTGAGGTTTCCGCCGTGACTTCGGGCTTTTTCAAAAATGGTTAGCCAGTAATAACAACACATTTATATACCAAAAAAGTTAAAAGTCGTTTAACATATTTATACTTATTATTCTAAAGGATATATAACAAAGTTCTAGTCAAAAACGACGATGGTAGGTTTTTTACATTTGAATAACATCTAGGAGCCTTTTAGTTTAGGTTAGGTTAGGTTAGGATAGGCATTAAACTAATGGCACTCAGGTTCTTATTCTTGTTTTTCCCCACGCCCTTCACTTAAACGGGCTATGAGGCTAGTTTGCACGTTTTTTGTTGACGACCTGCTTGTACTTGCTGTGCCTTCTTTATTTTGTCGATAAAAAATAATTACAACTAAAAACATAGCATGGTATTTGCACCCAAAGAAAATAAGCATAGTATTTTCACGAGAACAGTAAGGAAGAATCGAATACCGGACATCCTGTACATGTTCATTTTACGTGATCCTCATTTAATACAAAAGCTGGAGTTATTATAGAGCTGTTTTATTGCGAGCTCCTTTGTCAGAATTTTTTTTATCAGCGTTTTATTCTATACCCCAATAATAGCTAAAGTTAAAGGATGGGCGATAGACTTTTGTCGAAATAATATGTCTTCTACTAAATCTATTTAGGCAATTCTCACCTTCCTTTCAATATTTCACCGTCAAATAGGTAGAAAAAATATGTTTTGCTAAGACCGGTAATATTTTTAAAACTTTCTGGAAAGGTTCGACACGCAAAAACAATGTAAATGGCGTGATTTGTTTGCGTTAACTTAGTTGGAGAGACACTTTTTATAGGCCCTCGTTGTGATGTACGATTGTTTGTTTTGGCAGGATACTAGACAAAATGAGTCCAGTCCTTTTCCCTTTGTAAATATTGTTTAGTTTTACTGAAATGTGAGATAGAAGTTCATCGTTATTCTCCTTTATAACAAGTAATTATAGGTTAAAAAATATTATATAAGGAAAAAAATATATATATTTAAACATTTCGGTATATATATATATATATATATATATATATATATATATATATATATATATATATATATATATATATATATATATATATATATATATATATATATATATATATATATATATATATATATATATATATATATATATATATATATATATATATATATATATATATATATATATATATATATATATATATATATATACCACTACTTAAGTTACTGTCAGTAGAGAGCAAAAAACTAACTATTCTGAATATATAATTAATAGCCTTGTTCCACTATTATTCTTAGTGTTTTTAAATATTTATTTTGCCCTGACATTAAAAACTGTGGACTTTATGTGGTAATAAATATGTACAAGAATCGTTAAATTTGTAAAGCACCTAATTCTATCTCATTTGCTCGTCATTCATTCAGTAATATGATTTTACAGTAACGGTATTAAATAAAAAACGAGAATAATTCACTGATTTTATGAACGTAAAAGAGTTAGATGGCTTTTAATGTGTTTTAAAGCCCTGAAGAAATAAGTTCAATCGTGTAATACTGTTTTCTTAGAAATTGGAAAATTAGCCCCTCTTCTGTTCATTTAAATAACTTTTAGTTAAAACACTTACAGTTTTGCTTTCTTGAGTATAACAATGATTTTACCAGTTACTTCGTAGTTCGTACTAATCATTCAAAGCAATTATTGTGTATAATTGCAACAGGGCTCTCACAACTTGGGAGTTTAGAGCTGAAAATTATCCTTGTAGATTAACTTAAAGTAATTTTATCTACTAGGGGATTGTAAATTCCAACAACAAATAGGATTGAAGCTCACTTGAACTGGCAATATTTATTTCACAGAGTGGAAGGAATAATCAAAGTACACTTCTCTAACACGAGTTTTAAAAACTGGCCGGGGAAAACCGCCACCAAGCAACGATTCAAACCATCTATTACTTGTTACAACGCGATTGGCGTTTCTTCGCTATTCTTGGAAAGTGGGAGCAACGTGTTTTGTTTTGACATTCGTTTTTTATGGGCAATAGTTTTTTCGCGTAATGACGTAAAAAATCAAGGCGTGTATGGAAAAATAGTTCAAATCATTAAGATCAAAGACAATGTAAGCAGGAGTAAGCATTTCTAACTAGGGCAAATATTTAATGGAAAAATCGAAAAATTTCCTTTACCCGGAGCTTCCCTCGTTAAGAGTTTTTCCCATTTGTTAGGAACAGTGACCCAATTAGTTCAGTACATAATCACGGTTTATATGCTATATATACTGTCTTTTAAAACATTTTTAGTGGGCGCCATTTTGTTCCATCATATTGGATTCCTACCAATATTTTATCAATTTCTTTCTACTTATGCTACGCTTGACTTTTGGGCACAATTTAAAATAAACTCAATAAGTAGTTTTTACATTGATACGTACCGCCATTTTGCTGTCATGTTGAATTCGTAACACTTTCTCCTATTTTCAAATTTGATTTCTCTGTAAAATTTAAAGTCAATTCAACAGAATTTTTCGAGTTGATTTTTTAAAATTCTTATTTGACCGCCATTTTGTCTCTCCATCTTCAATTCGTACCACAACTTTACCAGTTTGTCTCTTTATCACACTTAATTCTTGCACAAAAATTGAAATTAATTTAATAAGTTGTATTTTCAGGCTGATTTTTTAAAATATCTTATTAGGCCGCTATTTTCTTTTGCTGTCTTGAATTTGTATCAAAATGTTAAGAGTTTACCGTTCCTATGAAACACTTATTTTTTGTGCAAAATTTGAGGTAAACTGGATAATTAGTTTTTGTATAATTTGTAATTATAATTTGTCATCTCCATATGACCTTTAATTTTTGATTAAAATTTAAAGTTAATCTAAATCTAGTAAGTAGTTTTTAAAAGCTATGCGGCAAACAGACCGACAGCCGGACTAACGGAATTGAAAAAACAAATTTTTTTGGCATCTAGGGATGCTAAAACGTGAAAATACGTAAAACCTCAGAGGGCAATTTTTTCACGGATACAAACATTTTATTTGGCCGCCATTTTGTTCGGCCATTTTGAATTAGTATCACAATTTTACTAGTTGACTCCTATACAACAATTAGTTATGGCACACAATTTGGGCTGAATTTTAAAATTTTTTACTAAGCCGTTATTTGTTCCACCATCTTGGATTTATACGAAAACTTTACCAGTTGTTTCCAACACAATACTTTGATGTTTGTATAAAATTTGAGATAAATTGCACAAGCAGTGTTTTAATAATAATTTTCATAACATTTCACTAGGCCACCATTTTGTTTCGCCAGATTAATTTTTGATCAAAATTTGAAGTCAATCGAATAAGTAGTTTTTTAGCTATGCCGCGAACACCCAGACAGACCGACGGAATTGAAAAAAACATCTTTTTCGGCATCTGAAAAAATCTATAAAATAAACTTGAAGGGTGATTTTTTTACGATTACAAATACGAGGGAAGTGAAATTGAAGTTATTTTATCTCATGTTCGGGCAGCGTGTGTCCCGAACACTGGGCATACTGGGTTTCGTGCACTTACCATGGTAATTATAAAGTTTTTTTTTGTAGAATTCTGCTGCTTTCCATCCTTGTGTTTGACATTCTTCTAGTACTTTTTTCAGATCAAGGTCATTTACATTATATTTGTCTAGATCTCTACTTTTATTGGTTTTTAACAAAAAATAATCTCCCGTGAGCTTTAAATAAAAATTAAACTTTTTTCAGCCATTTCTATATAAAATTATTTAATCACCTCTGAATAATTTGATTTAAAAATACACAGTAGTACCATTTTTAAAATCCAAATTTCCAGACAAAAATGTTTTAATGGACATAAATAAAATGATTGTTTATCATTTAAATGAATCGCTTAAAATATATTTCTCTCACGTCCCACTGGTTACAAATTCAATATTTAACTTTTTAAAATATGTTTTCATGTAAATTTATTCCATCACAAATCAGTGCTATTTTAAAAAAAACTGTTCAATCGAAATTTCTATATTGTTTTGTATAAACTCAAAATGTTCTGTACCGTAAAAACGATAATTCGAACTTTTATAAAATAACACAAACAGTAATTAAAAATTCGCGGACCATGTTCATTTTGTCGAGCTTTTTATCGGCTCCACGTACCAGATTAATGCTACTGACGAGTTTTTAAATTACAGTTTTCCGGGTACACGCTTGGAATTCCAAATACGTGATGCCCATAATTATATTCCCAGTGTATTCATCTCAAAAATGCTTGCCTACTGACCGTTAAAGGAAAATAATAAAATTTATTCAAAGTAACTACACTCGAATAAAGATCTGAACAGAAATATTTTTGATTGTAAAGGATTTTCCAGTTACGGTTATATGATTTTAAACGCATTCATATTTATATTTATTTTATTTATACTTAAGTCATACCGATGTATACGTCAAGATCAAAACAAAAACATAAAAAGTCCTATTACTAAATAAACTGACAAATTTCACTTATTTAAACAAATATTTCTAACACATTTTGGGACCTCTTAGCTCTTTGCAACATTTAAAAACAAAGAAATATGAGAACCAAAGCACTCAACCTTACTTCTTAAAGTTTTACAGTAAGTTGTCTGTTAAAAAGTCCTTAGCGGAATAGTAACACTTTCTTAAAAGTAAATTTTCTACCATTAATTTAAATTTGTTGTGCTCCAAATCTTTTATTGATTTTGTTAATTTATTGAATCATGGTCACACATGAATCATAAAAATAAAAAAAATATATATTACAAAAAACAGTATATAAATTAATTTTCATCGATTAAAAAGGTCCGAAATAATATCAAGTTAGAATATCGACTGCTGAACAATTGAACTTCCGCATGCCGACGTGATACCGCGTCCGATCGATCGAATTATGAGAAGAGACCAGCTGATGACCCAAATCGCTATTTCATATTCCATTTGCTATCACGTTCGGCTGCCGGTCGGTAGATGTGAAATCTTTGGGTACTTTCATCAAGTTTTAAGGTAATCAGGGCAATTCAGACTGCCCAGCCTAGCTTAGTATAGCGTATTTTACTATGCGTAAGTAACGCAACGAGACCGAGATTCGAACTGCCGCGCGCGGCTAATAGTGTAGCGAATTTAACTTTTCCCATGATTCGAGTTTTATTACAACTATTAGCAAGGACAGACAAACGAATAATTTATTTTCTGAATTATTTTTGGGGGTCATTGACCAAATGACCCTATGGAAAAGCCGCCACTGTGTTTCAGAAGACCTTAATTTTTATTTTTAACAGTTTTCTCTTAACCAATAGTTGAGGTGGCGAATAAAAGACTCTGCACATATGCGGCAGTTCACTACTGGATTTAAGTCCAAATATTCTTTGTTATAAAGAAAAAATTGATAAATATAAAGGATGTACAATACAAAATAAGTACAGGTTATAGACGCTCTCCTTAACTTTTATAGATTAGTTTTAAAATAAAATGTTTTGTGTTGTAGCTAGTAAGCTGATTTTTTTTCGTATGCATACTGTTTATTTTGTTTTTTCTAAAGAAGCACCCTGTATATTATGTATCGTCCATTCAAAGGATATCTTCATAGTGGTTACCATTATACTAAATTTGATACCTTTATCTTTAAAGACTAAAGAGTTAAGAAGGTGATGCACCAAGATAAACCTGTACATTTTAAAAATATAAGTATACAGGGTGTTTTCAGCATCGTCTTTAAATACTGCAATCATTTATTCGTGGACATTTTTGCGATTATTCGGTTTAATAGTCAAAAATTTTATTGCTTTGCAAGTTGTGTCACTACAACGAATTTCACAAAACCTGCTTCCTGTTTCAAAATACTTTACTACAAAAGAAAGAAAATAAGCGAATTTAAATACACTGACACACAGATAAAAATGCTTGTCAATCATTAACTTTAACATAATCATATAGGAGATATAGCTTGTATGTCGTAAACGCCTCTCAATTGTTTCTATCATGGCTGAATTGATAATTTTTCTAGTTCCCCTTGTAATATTTTCCAACAACAGCAAATATCTTTAAAGGACTTACAAATGTACTTACAGTAAAAACCTGCCCGTTCTCCCCATTGTTTACATTCCAAATAGATATTGATCTCCCCCGACGGGCCCCGACTAAACTCTGGAGGTGTAAACGGGGGATTGCGTATAAATAATAAACAGTGTTCATTCCCCCGTCGTTGCCCTTTCGGATATTTAACTGGGATGCCTTCGAACACAATTTTCTTTTTTCTTGTCTCCTTTACATTTGGATTCGCACAACTGCTTTGGAATAAAGGTTTCGTATGTTAGGTAAATTATTTTACAGTTGATAGTAGGAAAAGGGATAGAAAATTGGTACTTGAAAAGAATACTATCTGATGAACAATTGAAAAAATAGATTTGTAAAGATCATTTTAAACTGAGATTTTTCGTTTTAGTTAATCACAAGCAGTATCCCACACGCTATATTGTTTGCAGAGTGACATAAAAATTCTGGATAAAAAGGAATTTTTTTGATATGTGCTAAACAATTTTACCTGTTAGATTTTAGTATTTTCTTACATTTGCTCTATAAGCTTATATAAGGTTTAAACATTGCTTAAAAAATCTCTTAACTTACTCATGAAAAAATCATTTTATGGGGGTATATATCTGCCCTGATTAGGACTGGTTTTAAATTGCATTTTTAGCTACGCCAAGTTTTCGGTAATCTTTGTTACCTTCTTTAGAGCTGAAATATGAAAGAAGAAAATGTTTTTTTCAAGATTTTAAAAATATATCAGAAAAGAAAAAATGAAGAATGTAGTACTTACTGTTATGCAATTAAATATGGATAACTTCTTGCGAAAAACATATTACCAGCTTAACATCATTGATTATTTTTACATACTGGCAGGAATTCCTGTTCTGGAAGCTATTTTTATGCATTGAAAACGAAACAAATAACATTTTGTATCGTTTTTTTTTTACCCTATGTCAAGAAAGTTATAGTATGTTCTTTCAGGATAATTGAGACTTAAATAAATCTAGGATTTTCTATTGTTGTGTTGTTATTAATTATTTCTAGTGCTAGAGTAATTAACATTGAACAGTTCTTGAGATATGTGTAATTTTATATGTATAAATTTAATTGAAAAATAGGTTTTATGCCAACGGAAATTATTGTATTGATGAGACTGACTATAGATAGGTATATGGATCTGAAAACGTGAATCTAAAGCTGATAAGGATATGTTTATAATATTTAAACGATTATTACTATTATTATGAGTATAGTATCTAAGTCGATTCTGAGAGTTAAATGCACTGATGTCAGGTGTAATCTCATTATTTCTTTCCACATGGGTGCCTGTTGGAGCAGTATCGAATATTAGTTTTTTTAATAATTTATGGGAGTATGAATTCTTTAAGAGAATATCATACAGTCTTTTTAAGTTGTCATGTCTTAGAATGGGGTGAGAGATTTTTTCAATGCGTGTTTTTGAAGCTAACGCAAGGTTAATTTTTATTTTTTTAGGGTGGTTGGAATGAAAATTAAAATATCTACCAGAACTGGTTGGTTTTATATACCAGTTTAGTATAATCTGGTTGTTATCATTCGTAATTAGTTTAGTGTCCAGAAAAGGTACACTGTTGTTGGTTTCTTTTTCCACTGTGAACTGGATATATTGGTTATAGCTATTCAACAATTGTAGAACCTCTTCTACCCCCTCTACAGGCACAAAAGTGATTAAATCATCCACGTATTTTTGTATGAAAGGTAATTAAAAAGATAGTTTAGGAATGCAATAATCCAACAGATCGTCCATTACGTATTGATAAATAATGGGGGAAAGTGTGGCTCCCATAGGGGTGCCTAAGATTTGTTTATAGCATTTTTTTTAATTTGCAATAAGTACTGTCAAAAATTAATTTTAATATTTCTAAAAAGTTGTTTAAGTTGAGATTTGTATATTAGCTTATTGACTCCCACTTTTTTGTAATACTATTTTTTTGCCAATGTGAAGGGAATATTGCTAAAACGAGATATGACATTAAGCTTATTAAAACATAATTATGTGGAATTAATTTTTCGTTTATAAAATCTGAAAATTGAAAGGAGTCTATGACATAGTATTCATTGTTTTTGTTGTAAGCACTGGTTAAAATATCTGTAAGAAACTGAGCTAGTTTACTATTGGGTGCATTGAGAAAGAAGTTGATTTATGAATCTTAGGTAACCCATAAAATTTTGGAGATGTTTGCTCAATTGCCTTTAATTTTTACGTTTTTTTACAAGTTGGTTGGCTTTTTGTTGGCAAGTTGATGTAGGCTCCCTGGTGAGTTGCTTGTAGTAGGTCTGATCGTGTAAAATCTCTTCAGATTTATTAATATATGATTATTTGGTCATAATTACGGTGACATTTCCTTTATCATCCCTAGTTACCACTAGTTACAATCAACCCATCAATATAACATTAAGATAACTCTGATTTAATGGTCTTCTCAAGAAGTTAGTAAGTACATTAGTAAATTTGGCCCTTGTAATGTTTTTTGTTGTATTATTGGGGCAATATTTTATTATGTTTTCAATATCAGCTAATAAGTTTTTTATTGATATTTCGTTTGTTCAAAGGTAAGCTACCTTTCCAGGGTTTTAAAAGATAGAATAACTTCACATAAAAGCAATTGTAGGTTAAAGATAAATACTTGTGCTCTCTCAGAACACACAAACCAATCAGAACACTTATTAAATTATAATTAAACATAAATATTATATAAACTTAATTATAATAAGAGACTGTTTCAACAGATAGTGGAAATATATTTAAAGCTTAATTCTCTGAATAAAAAACTGACATAAATCTTAGTATTAGTTACTCAAATTTATTCAACTTGAACATTCATAATAATATTAATAATAATTTAAATAATATAGACATATCCTTATAAGCTTTATATTCACGTTTTCAGATCCATATACCTGTCTATAGTCAGTCTCAAAAATACAATAATTTCCGTTGGCACAAAACCTATTTTTCAATTAAATTTATATATATAAAATTACACATATCTCAAGAACTGTTCAATGTTAGCTAGCACTATAAATAATTATTAATGGCACGAAAATCCTAGATTTATTTAGGTCTCAATTATCCTGAAAGAACATACTACAACTTTCTTCCCATAGGGTTAAAAAAACTACATAAAATGCTATTTGTTTCATTTTCAATGCATAAAAATACCTTCGAGAACAGGAATTTATGCCAGTACGTAAAAATAATCAATGATGTTAAGTTCATAATTTGTTAGTTTTTTGCAAGAAGTTATCCTTATTTAATAGCATAGCAGTGAGTACTTCATTTTTCATTTTCATTTTTTTTTTGTAATAATTCTAAAATCTTACTCAATCAATATACAAATAAGGATGAAAAAACCATTTTCTCTTTTCATATTTCAGCCCTAAAAAAGGTAATAGAGATTACCGAAAGCTTGACGTAGCTAAAAAAGCAATTTAAAACCATCCCTAATCAGGACTGATACCTCAATAAAATTAATTTTTGTATATATATATATATATATATATATATATATATATATATATATATATATGTTGATTTTTTATTTTGAAACCGGCCATAAAATAAATTTCGATGAGTATAGGGAGATTGCCAATATAGAACATTATAAAACCAGAATAATCCGAGAAGCCATAGAAATTGAAAAACAAGGTGATTTGAATAAAAGGGACGAATCATTAAAACTACCAACAGTATGGAAGACAATAATAGACAAACAGCACCATCCGGAAAACATAAATAGCGACCAACGCCTGCGCAGATATAACCTTCGGCCCCGAAAATGCCAAATGTGATTTTGGCGAAACGTCAGCAAAACTGTTCTTTTCAGAACGACAGTAGTGAACGGATGTACACCCGGATATATATATATATATATATATATATATATATATATATATATATATATATATATATATATATATATATATATATGTATGTAACTTCTTTATGTATTTTATTCCAAAATCTATGAACACTTTTTCATAGCCATTTTTTGTGTAGAAAATGGTTATTGCATTAGATTTTAATTACGACTTTTGGGTTATCCTTCACTATCACCAACTTTATTTTTTCTTGTGGACGCCATATTGGATTTAAAATAAGCAAAAAAAAATTCTAATCATTGATGTATAAGAAGTTTATACTTATTTCCTAAAGAAAAACTATTAAAATGTCAAAAAATCGATTTTGTTCTAGCAGGCTTTGGCTCGCCATGGTAACAATATTATTTTTTTTGTTTTATACTGTTTGATTTTTTGACGTTTCAAAGTTTGTTAATTATTTTCTGTTATCGTTTATTTTAAAATCTTAAAAATGGCTTTGCGTTATACCAACGAAAAGAAATTTGATATGCTGGAGTGTTATATTAAAAACAATAGAAATGCGGTTATAGCCTTAAATAATTACGTTGATACTTACCCAGAGAGGCAACAACCAAACCAAAGATATTTTTCAAAACTTGTGGTTAATTTAAGCACGTGTGGAAGTTTCGATCAGTAAAGGCCTAAAAAGTATAACAAAGACAATAACAATCGTGACAATCAAGTTATAAATTACTTTACCCAAATCCCAACTTCATCGACAAGAATAAGCAGTACAGAGCTAGATATTCCTAGGACCACACTTAGAGGGATTTTAAAGAAAAATAAGTGCCACTTATACAAGTCGACCATTGTTCAAGTGCTCATTGAAGGAGATTTTCTAAGGAGACTTACCTTTTGTAACTGGTACATTAACAAATGCCAGGAAAATGTAAATTTTAGCAGTGCCATTATATAGACTGACGAAACATATTTTAGTAACTGTGGAATCTTTAACAAACACAATCATCACCATTTGGGCAACAGAGAATCCTGGCACAACGTAGATTGCAAACTGGATTTGGCATGAGCGTTTGGTGTGGTTTTTCATATTAGCTGGTTTAACTGCTTTATACATAATCTTGTATTTTCAGGCAATCGACTTATAGGTTCATTTTTTTACCAGCATACTTTAACTGGTGAATGATATTTAGATATGCTAGAAAACCAAATTCTACCAGTAATTAGAGATGCAGCACAATACGAATTTCATAATGTTTGGTTTTAGCAGGATGGCTGCCTAGCCCACAATTCCAGGGCTGTTAGAGATTTATTAAGAAGAACTTTTGGGGACAAATTAATTTCCAATGGTGGTCCTACATCATGGCCTGCTAAGTTGCCAGATATCGCACCCTTGGATTTCTTTTTGTGGGGCACGTTAAAAATGAAGTTTTTGAATTTGAATCTCCCGAGTCATTGACCGTACTCGAAGAGAGAGTTCAGGAAGTGTTTGCTAATATTAACAGAAACACACTTAGACGAGCAACTAATAGTGTTATAAAAAAGTGTCGTGCTTGCATTGCTAAAAATGGACAGCATTTTGTTTAATATACCAAATATTGTATTGTAATACTTAGGGTTGAAACAAAGGGTAGCAAAATGAAACTACATGTTCACCTTAACATTACCCAAAGTATATTCTCAATCTTTTTTACAATGCAATCAAATTGCCATATACGCTCGGGAAGGTGGTTGACCTGCTGACATAGCAAAACAGGTTATTGCGTGGTTGCCCATTATTGCAACAAGTTGAATTTGATACAATACATTTTATATAGGGTGTTTTCTCTATATATTACACCTCCCCGGGCAATTAAAAGAATTTCAATTTATTTTCAAAATTTGAAATTCGTAAATAAAATATAATTACTAGAGACAAATGTTACAATACACTATTTAAACCATTTTTTTTTTTTTTAATATTATCTTATTTATCTAAATATATGAAAAGAAAAATAAAAACTCAGATATAAGAGAAGGAAAATAGCGTCATATAGTGAAAGTAGGAAAGAAAATAGATAGGTATTTTAGAAAAAGGTTATTAGAAAATACATGCAATAGTATAGTAATATGGAGCCCTTATTATTATAACTTAATTTTAATTAGCTATTATACAACTTAGTTCTATTTTTATGGACTAAAATATGTTTCTTATCTTTAATTATTTTTACATTTGGTGCAACATCTTCTACTACTAAATATGGCCCCAGGAAGCAAGGGCTGGTAATTTTATCACCAGTTTCGTTTTTGATTAAAACTCTATCGCCCTTTTTATACTGAATGGGGTTTACTTTTAAATCAAAATTTTCTTTTCTTTTAGATTTAGAAAGTATTAAGTTATTTCTTGCATCATTTTGAGCTGTTTGTAACCTATATTTTAATTCAATGGGGTAGTTATCAAAATTATAAATAGGATCAACTTCATTATTTAAATTATTTGGTAATTGGCATTTTTTTCCAAAAACTAGTTCAAAGGGAGAGTATTTGGTTTCCGTATGTACTGCAGTATTATAAGAAAAACACCAGTACGGAAGCCATGTGCTCCATGCAGAATCATGGTTTTGAGTTTGAATTCTCAAATAAGCACCTAGAACTTTGTGAGAGGCCTCTAAACTCCCGATACTCTCGTGATGATACGCCGTAGAATGAATCTGTTTTATACCTAACAAGTTACATGTTTCTGCCATAATGTGAGAAATAAACTCGGTACCCCTATCTGAAGCAATTTCCTGAGGGATACCATATCTTAAGATAAAGTTATCCACCAAAGATCTTGCCACAGATACGGAATCCTTGTTTTTAAGAGGGTAGGCCTCTACATATTTTGTTAACTCACACTGAAGTGTTAAAATATAAACAAATCCATTTACGTCTACCGGAAGTGGACCAACAATATCTAAATATATTTTTTGAAAAGCTGTTTCAGCTGTAGTAGTTATTACCATTGGCTCTCTAGTATAATGATTCGAATGTTTTTGTCTTTGACACATGTCACACCTTTTTACAAAATTTCGAACATCACTATCCAGACCTGGCCAAAAATAATACTTTTTAATATTATTTGTCATTCTATTTATTCCAGCGTGACCACTGGTTGGTAGTAAATGAAAATCATTAAGGATTACTCTTTTTTCGTCTTTGTCCATTACTTTTTTAATACCTTTTACAACATTTATACGGGGGCCCCTCCAATTAGTAAATTTTTTATTTTACTACCGATAAATTTAATAAACTCTATATTATCATTATTTTTATTAATAACTAATTCTTTAATTTCAGCCTTTTTACTTATTTCTACCAAATCTTTCACCATTTCGTCTCGCGCCAATGGTGATAAAGCTTTTTGGTCTAAGTATAGGGTAAAATGTAATGGAATATAATAAAAGTCTCCCACTTGTCGAGTGACATCTTTTGACAATTTTTTAATTTTTAAGGATGGTATTATAATTAATTCGGTACAGTTAGTGGGTTGCTTAAGAATTTCCACAATATTCGGGTGATCAAGCCAAATATTTTCAGTACTTTTCTTAATTAACTCGTCTTCCTGTCCGTCTCTACGTTTACTCTGTGCTCTGGTTAAAACTGCAATCATACCTTCATTCATATCTTTTAATTCGTTTGAGGACAAGATTACTCTCGATAAAGCATCGGCTGTAACATTATCTTTTCCTTTGATATATTCGATATAAAAGTCATATTCTCCTAGACACAAACGAAATTTTGTCAATCTGCTACCAGGGTCTTTTTCCGTAAAAAGATAAATTAATGGTTTGTGATCGGTTAAAATTTTGAAACGACGGCCATACAGATATGGTCGAAAATGCTTTACAGCCCAATAAATTGCTAAAAGTTCTTTATGTATAGTAGTGTAGTTAATTTCTGCTTTATTTAAACTACGACTAGTGAACGCCACTGGTTTATTATTTTTATTTGATAACACTGCTCCTATAGCAAAAGCAGACGCATCTGTTTGCAAAATAAATTCATTTTCATTCGAAAAATCGGGATAATCTAACACCGGATGCTTAATCAGCGAATTTTTAAGACAATTAAAAGCTTTATCACATTCGTCCGTCCACTCAAACCTAGCGAATTTTTTACATAATTTATTTAGAGGAACTGTAATTTCTGAAAAATGTGGTATAAATTTTCGATAATAATTGGCAAAAGCCACGAAGCGTTTAACTTCATCTGCCTTTTTTGGAATAGGATAATCTTTTAAAGCTTTTATTTTATCAGGGTCAGGTGATATTCCTTCAGAACTTATTATAAGACCCAAATACAGAATTTCTTTTTTCAAAAAAACGCATTTAGCAGGATTTAATTTTAGGTTTACTTTTCGCAATCTAGAAAAAATATCTATTAGATTTTTATTGTGTTCATTAAGGTTTCTGCCAAATACTATAAGATCATCAAGATAAACAAAGCACTTTTCGTAATTTAAGCCCGCCATCGCTATGGTCATTAACCTTGAAAAGGCACTAGGGCTAATTTTTAACCCCATTGGTAACCTTCGCATTTGCCACTGACCGCGATCTGTAGTGAAAGCTGTGTATTTTCTGCTTTCTTCCTCTAATTCGACCTGATAATAGCCCTGGCTAAGATCTAGATGTGAAAAATAAAGTGCACCTGCTAGGGAGTCTAAAATATCGACTACACTCGCAATCGGAAATTTGATATCTAATATATATGGGTTCAAAAATCTGTAGTCTAATACTAACCTAGCTCTTCCCTCATTCGTATCGCTTTTCTTTGGTACAAGCAACAAAGGTGAAGACCACTCACTCTGCGCACTCTCAATTATTCCATCCTGACACATTTGAGAAATTTGCCTATTTATTTCCTCTTTATGTACTTGAGGTAACCTATATGGCTTTCTATAGACCGGCTGAGTATCTGGTTTAACTTGAATTGACTGTTTATATAAATTAGTAACTGTAAGCTTATCTCCTGGCATATGAAATATATTTGAGAATTTGGCACAAATTTGCTCTATAGAATCTCGTTCCTCGCGGTTTAGATGATTAAGCTTAAGAATTTTAAATAGTTCTTTAACTCGAGTAGCCGAATTTTCTTGGCTGTTAAATTGATGACACTCATAATTGCTTAAACTTTCCGCTTTTGGCGAAAAATTTCTCAAATGTACCTCTGTCTCTCTTGTATTCAAAATTTTAATTGGTACTTTACCATTTATCGGTTGTGCAATTACACCAGCCATCATCATCATCACATAATTCACCTTGCATAAGTACACATTCATCCTCTAACCCTGTAGGAACATACTGTATAATTTCGCACCTAGGGGGAACACTTAATATATTCTCACTATCCGCATTTAATTTTAATGTATTTATTTTATTATACTGATTTAAAATAGTTAAGGTATTTTCTTCGTAATCTAATTTAGCCTTAAAAGTTTTCAAAAAATTTTCTCCAATTATGCCATCACTTTGACATGGTAAATTATTAAAAATATAAAATTTTTGCTTAAATATCGCATTTTCTATACAAAGATCTAAATAAACATATCCCACAGATATTAAATTACCTCCTATGCCTTTAATTTCAATATTTTCTTTATGTAACTGTATTTTTGAATTTAAACAATTTAATTTAAGGGCACTTAATGATGCACCCGTATCTACCAAAAATTTTAAGCTTTTACCATTGACACAAAAAGAAACAGCATTCGAGTAGTTTTTTGAATAAGTAAAAATATTATTAAACTGTTTATTTTTAGTATTTTTAGGCACGAAAAAATGTTGAATCTTGTATATCAGCTGAGGATTGTTCTGAATTTCCGGTGTGCTCCGCAAAATGCATTCGGTGACCTACTGCCCGAGATCCTCTCCTATTACCGCTCGTAAATGTACGACCACCGTGATTTCTAGAAAACCGCTGATTATTAAAATTACCGTGATTAGTCGAAGCGTTTCGTCGACAATTTGAATTGTTATTTCCTCCGTTATTAAAATTCTGATAATTATTATAGCTACCAGAATTTCCTGTTCTATTATTTGGTCTTCTGGAAAAATTTCTAAAATTTCCCCTTCCTCTGTGAGAAAAATTAAAAATGTGTCCTGAATTATTTTGATTACCCAGCTCTTCATCTTGAGCTGCCCTTATTGCGTCCTTTAAGAATTCAAAATTTCTGGAACATATAATTGTGCCCAGCCTTTGATTTTTAAGTCCGCATGCAAACCTTTTTATTGCAACCTTTTCGTTAATAGGTCTTAGAATATCAAAAGCATTGGCATTTCCGTCTGCTTGCGTAATGGTTAAATTTACAAAAATATCCTCTAACTCTTTACCAAAATCCGTTATACATTTTTCACCCTGTTTAGCCGAGAACAAGCGTGCCTGAAGGGCCGTATCTGATTTTTTAGTTAAGAGATGTTTTTTCATATCTAGAATTAAATTATTTACCGAATTATAAGTCAAACCTAATCGTAATTTGGCGTTGTTAGAAATACGCGTTTTCAAAACAAATTTAATTAAAGAAGGTTGACTATCATTATCAAGCGTTGACGAATAAAAATCTAAAGCCTCTATTAATTTAGAAGTTGTAGATTCTGTATCATCCATGACCGGTAAAAGGTTTGTAGCTATTTTTAGATCAAAAGAAGACATTTTTAATTTATCTTTATTAATATTTTTATTTCCAAACTCTAAAATTTCCTTATAAAGTTTTTTAATTTCTGTTATTATGTTATTAAAAGTCAAAATATCTTCTTTGTCTATTTCAGACTTTTCTATTTTTACGTTTAAATCAGTAATTTCCTTACCTAACTGAGAATATCAAGTTTTTGCCACTTTAACTTTTGATTCGACAATAGGGCTTTTTCGTCTTTCGCTATTTAATTTTACCAAATTTGTTCGAATATATTTAAATGAATGTAAAATTTCAATAAGTTTGTCTCCCATGAAATTAAAAATTTAATTCACTTATTAAACTTGCTAATTGGGTCCATATTTTTGCGATTATAATTATAAAACAATAACATAATATTGTAATAATTAAACTTACATGCCTGCATTATTATTTACATTTTCAGTTACATTAACACATAACAAATTTTCTAACTCCATTTATAATTGTCTTTACTTTTTCTTTCTTCTTTTTTTTTTTTTTTTTTTCCTACAAGAAAAATACCGCCCTAAAAAAAAATTTTAATTTTCTTCCCTCTTTAAATCATTCTTGGATTTTCGCAGCTCATTTTTATAAATTTCTCTTCTAATTGTCTGCCTTAGTTTCCTTTGAACATGTCTAATGGCCCATACTACTGCAACAATTGCCGTTGCCACAACCAAAATTATAAGCAAAATCTCTGCTAAGCTTAATCCCTTATTTTGGTCAACTATTTCACCCCTTGCATCGCCATTGGAGGCCTGATTAATTACAATCTCTTCTTTGGACTTGGCATTACCCATCTTAATAACTTCACAAAAAAATTGTCAAGTGGCAGGATCGCCATGTAATACTTAGGGTTGAAACAAAGGGTAGCAAAATGAAACTACATGTTCACCTTAACATTACCCAAAGTATATTCTCAATCTTTTTTTACAATGCAATCAAATTGCCATATACGCTCGGGAAGGTGGTTGACCTGCTGACATAGCAAAACAGGTTATTGCGTGGTTGCCCATTATTGCAACAAGTTGAATTTGATACAATACATTTTATATAGGGTGTTTTCTCTATATATTACAGTATTATTTTGTGTACATGTGTATGTTTCTAGTTAAAGCTTATTATTATTTTTTCATATTTCCTGTGATTACTACATTAAATATGTATTAAACATTAAAAAAAAATATTGTTACCTTGGCGATCTAAAGCCTACTAGAATAAAATTGATTTTTGAATATTTTGATGGGTTTTCTTTAGGAAATGTAAACTTGTTATACATCAATGAATAGGATTTTTCTTGCTTATTTTAAAGAGACAAAAATTCAATATGGCGTCCATAAGAAAAAATAAAGTTGGTGATGGTGAAGGATAACCGAAACGTCGTAATTAAAATCTAATGCAATAACCGTTTTCTAAACAAAAAATGGCTACAAGAAAGTATGCATAGATTTTGAAACAAAATACAAATAAAGAAGTTACAGGGCTTTACAGAAAATGCCACTTTTCAGTTTTTCAAAATATCTCGAAAACCAAAAAAGTTAAAAAGACGGCGCTGACGTTTTTAAATTACCATTAAAATTCTGTAAAACTTTGCTCATTTAATCATTTTTGTATCTCTTATGGCCCATACTGTATATTATGTTTCTCAAATAAAAATAAAATGCGTTTTCTAACACTTCAATCGAAGGCTTCATGTAAGTTATATAAATTCATAATTCGAATGTGTTATGACACACCGTTTTTTATTTTCCTAGAATATTTCGGGGTTAAATATTCCCAAACGAGACATCTAATATTAAAGGCATTATTTATAATGCTGCTTAATAATGCTATTAATATTAATATCCAAAACCGTATTTGAAGTACGTTTTTATCTCCACTTCGTGGCTAACTCTGCGACCGTGTGCTTAAAGAGAAGACGGCGGATCAATATTGGCAACGCGCATGCCCCGTATCGAGCCTGACGGCTGTGTGAATTTTATTTTTGGGTAAACAGTTTTTTCAACAGGCCAGACGTAATGTAAATATTGTCTGATCGCCAAACTGAAACGGGCTAAAGCATTTATTAAATTAGCAGACAAAACGTATGCTACGGCCAAAGGTTCTGCGTGAATATACCAGCTCTTTGAGCAAGATACAGCACAAATTAAAATAAATGGTTCACTGTAGTTATGTAGTACTTTGATTTGTTTGAGGACGGACATTTATTAGGAATATATGAGGTTTCCAGGGGCTTATCTAGGCTTTTTCGAAAAAGGAAGGTGTCCATCTTGACAAACAAAAATCTTTTTTGGCTTTTTCGCAACTGAATAAAAATATTTAACTTTAAATTTATTGAAGCAAAAGTGTCCATCTTATATAAAAAGTAAAATCGATTTTAAAATTTAACTTTAAAAAGTAGAAAATAATATATTTTAAACGTCTTGAAAAACCAACGCCTACCTAATAACTAAGAACTTCGCAGAATATACATTTATGTTTTTCGTGCCTTGGCTATGTATTTGATATTAGTGGTTTTCCCTTAAAATTTAAACTTTTAAAGACATATTTACATAGATGTAATGTCAAATGCCAGTGGCGCGGCGCCTACTCAGGTGAAGTAGGTGAAGTGCTACTCTTAAAATTTAAGTTTTTACATTCATTTATTCACCTAATTGGCAAAAAATAAACTGTACATCTCGAATAAATATTTTACTTGACCGTTGGCGGCATGTCGTTTTAAAACTTTTAATCGAACTTTATTATAACAACTATAACAGTGGCGCAAACCGCTTCGACTTTGCTGGAGGTGCTATGTTTGCTTTCGCGAGGAGGTCTAGCATATGGAAGAATAATGTTAACTAGCGCCATGCAACGCTCTCGGTGAATTGCTAACGCAGTACACTACAACCACGTGTCTTTCAGTTTGGGGTGGTTGTTTATTTTTATTTTCGCGGATTTCGCTGCAACCGGTTAGTTCCTTGCAGTTTACTTGACTGTTTTGTGTTTTATTTATTTATGGTGTTGTTACAACTTTATTTGTTAGAAACTCCATTTAATCGATGGAAGGAACAAGATCAGAGTTTTATTCGTCATCCTGGTTTTCGGCGTACCAATGGTTATGTAGTAGTCAAATATTACAAAAATTGTTTTGGCTGGCCTTGTTTACTAGTTTCCAATAAATATTCAGTGTGGAATAAGTAAGGATTTGCAGGTATGTTAAATATATGAAGGTCTTTACATAAACATGAAGACTCGGCGGAGCATTTAAAATGCGAATTAATGCTAAAAACATTTGTAAAAAATCAAAACACTATAGCTGACAATGCTTAAATGCTAAACTATATAAAATACATTTTAACGATAACGTCCGATTAAATAGACTATTTATGTGCGAATGAGAGCAGCGAGTCAATAAAACGGGGGAATTTTAAAAACCTTTTAGATCTATTAATATCGAGAAGTTCCCAAGAACTAAAAGATCATCACGAAAAAATTAAAAATGTTTTTACTGGTGACACGAAAACTACTCAAAACGAAATGAATGCATGTCTGATTATTTAAATGATCATGTAAAAACTGAAATAATGAACAGACAGTTTTTTTCTGTGCAAGTGGATGACACCACTGATATTACGCAAACCTCCCAGTGCTCTATAATTTTAAGATACGTTAATTAAGAAGGTTCAGTAGTCGAGAGATTCTTAGAATTTTATAACGCCAGCTCCGATAGAACGTCGGAGAAGTTATACTTTCTATTGTATCAAATTTTGGACCAATTTGTCTATAAACATAAATTAAGAGAGCAATGTTACGATGGCGCAAGTGTGATGTCTGCCCATCTAAATGGCCTTCAAAAAAAAAGAAAAAGAGCCGCAGGCTGTATTTATCCATTGTCTTGCACATCGTCTTAACCTTGTAATGCAGCAAAGTTTAAAAATATTTTTTCATCACTCAGCCAAACGAACGTATGCTCTTACATCTACATCTACGAGGCGTATACCAACAATTACAAAAACTCGTTAGTCTTCAAATTCGAAGTTAGTAAATGTGATTATTTAAGACTGGAATAAATTAAAAGAAATCTTTGAATTTATTACAAACTGTGACAAATCTGATGAAAAATCAGTTCGGCTTGCGAGAGGATTTTTAGGTGAGATGAACGATCTTGAATCCACGTTTCTGGCATTAGCGTTTAATGACATTTTTTCAGTCACGGACATACTATTTGAGTTCTCCAAAAAAAAATCGCTTGACATTCATTTTTGCATATCCAATATAAAACGCTGTCGTGAGGCGCTCTGTAGAAAAAGAAATAAACATTTTTTTAATACCATGTTTGATAAAGCAAATTCTATTACAGAAATAAATCATTACAAACGTGAGCTTGCTAAGCTTTCACCTGAAGAAATTAGGGCTAAGTATGAAACGCTTTTTTATGAAATATTGGACCATATGTTAATGGAAATGACACTAAGCTTTCAAGACTGTGAAAAACTTATATTTTTATATTTGGCAGATCTGCTAAATTTTCCGAATATAGTTTAAATTTTCCTACTGACCCGTTTGAAAATTTGTTAGTTATATGGGGAAATATTTTCAAAAAGTCAACGACTTATAAATGAGCTTGGTCTTATTTTTGCCAATGACAGTAATTGGAATATATCGCTGCAAGAGCAAGTGAAAAAAATTCTTGAAAAAAAAAAGATATTTTAACCAAAGCATATAAAGTGTTTTCCCTTATTTTGACAACACCGTCGACAAGTGCTTCAGAGGAAAGAAGTTTTTCTTGCCTCAAACGTGTAAAAACTTATTTAAGAAATACAATATCAAAGACTTACTTCTCTAGGCAATATTTCAATTCAAAAGGAATTTCTGGAGGAGATTAGGGCAACTCATCCATTTTATGAGGATGTTATAAATAAATTTGCTGCTATGAAGGATAGGAGAATTGATTTAGTATACAAAATTTAGGTAAGTCGTAAAAAAATATTCCACCCCTTCCACATAAAAAAAATTCTGGAAAAAAAATTATTGAGATATTTTCTTGCTTCATTTGCAGTTCATTTACTTTTTCACCTGCGAGCCGCCACTGTCAAATGTTTCAGCCTTTTTAATGCTTTTATTAGTGCTATTTTACTTCCTTCGTAAAAGGGAAGTATTGTAATCGTGAAGAAAATACCCTTGAAGGTTTTTACAGATCTTCCCGTTTTAGGAATGCCAAAGAACATGTTTTCCCAGTTCCGTCGATCTGTCGGTCTGACTATAGATTTGTCTGTCGCTCTGTCGATACGCGATATAACTCAAAAGCTACTTATCCTATCCAAAATGGCGACTTAGTGAAATGTTAAAAAATTATTACTAAAAAACTACTAATCTAAATTATATGAAATTGTTCACAAAAATCAAATATTACTTAGATATCAACTTGTAAAATTTTTGGTACAAATCCAAGATGGCGAACCAAAAACTACATAGCTTCATATTTTGTCCATTCCAGATGCCCTAAGACGCGTTTTCTCAATTCTGTCGGTCTTTCTGTGAGTCTGTCTCATCAGTTTGCGGCATAGATAAAAAACTGTTTAATCGATTGACTTCAAATTTTTGGTAAAAATTATAGGTCTTATGGGAATGACCTGGTAACATCTTGATGAATATCCAATAAGACGGAACAATTTCTCACTAAAAACTAATTATTCAAATTATCTCAAATTTTGCACTTAAATCAAGTGTTACATAGAAATGAACTGGTAACATTTTGATATGAATCCAAGATGATGGTTTAAAAAAAATATTTAAAAAAATCAGCCTGAAAAAACTTAATTTCAAATTTTGTGCAAGCATTAATTGTGATATGGAAATAAACTAGTAAAATTGTAGTACGAATTCAAAATGGCGACCAAATAAAATGTTTAAAAAATCATCGTAAAATTGCCTTCATATTTTTCCCAAGAATTAAATGTGATATAGGAATAAATTGATACGAATTTAGCATGACGGAACAAAATGGCGATCTTAAAAAGAACAGTGTAGAAACTACTTATTCAATTTAGTTTAAATTATGTCCAAAGATCAAGAGTGCATTGGCAGAAACCGGTAACCGAAAAAACAGTATATATACATATATCTGTTATATAAATATATCGATATATATATATATATATATATATATATATATATATATATATATATATATATATATATATATATATATATATTAAATATGTATATATATATATATATATATATATATATATATATACATATATATATATATATATATATATATATATATTGGTAAATGGAAAATGATAGACGTTTCGTTTTCGATTTTGTCATATCGAGGAATCTGTTATTTCAAAAATTATATTTGAAAAAACAGTATATATATATATATATATATATATATATATATATATATATATATATATATATATATATATATATATATATATATATATATAAGAATATTATGGTGAGATAGGTCTGATATTATTAAAATTGAAACTAACTGAGATATTTTGAATATAATTAGATTGCTCTTAATTTCTCTACAAAGTGCATAGAATTTTACATATATGAATATGTTTTTCCTAAAAAATTATTAAGAACATTTCAAAGATGTTTATCGTTTTTATTTTGCAAATGGGCTATTCTATTGCATTGACAATAGGTCGAAGTGGTACATTAACATTGTGTATTTTAGGGAATCCATAAAACTGCTTAAGCTGCTTTGTCTTAACGTCTTCTCCTTTGCTGTCAGGTTGGATGCGTTTATAAGGTTGGTTATCTGTCTCCCGGTTTCGTTTGTCGGGTCTGCTTGGTTTACCCTCTAGATGCTGTGGTTCAAATGTAGTTGTATTTTCTTCACGGAATCCGTTTTGCCTATGACCTGATTGTGGCATCGACGGACGACACTATGTCTACGGATATGTCCCTTGGTTTAATGGAGAAATTTTGAGGAGGGCGAATTGTTCTGCTTCAGTATACGCTGTGGAAGACAGGTTGATTACGGTGATCTGTGGTAGTTTTACTGGTTTTTGTTGCTCTAGAAATTCTTCAAGTTTTTTCTACTGTTTAATGATACCTGCTTTTGTCAAAAACCTGAGTTTTCTACAAAAGTCAAAAAATATAAGAATATAGCTTACGGTCGTTGTGCAATGCAAACTCCTTTGAGATTCCACCAACATGTTTATACAAAACAAAATTAAGGTGGAAGAACAGTTCTATTTTCACGAAAAGTTCCGATAGAGTGACTCTACTATGAACTTCTTTGCGGGCCTAAAATCATATTTTATATTCGCAACATATAACTTCCGCTGCCCGGCACTGTCTGATTATCTGATATCATCAAGTCCATAGGCCATTAGTTGTATTTTGCGTCGTTAGTTTGTTTAGAAGTTACAGAACTTGTTATAGCTTAGATGGGAAAATGCCAACTAACTTCGAGGACTACGTGCCGTGCTGTAATTGAACATCGGGTTTCCCTAAGGATTTCACGGATGGAACAGCTGAATACACCGTCTTATAAATTATTCTGTAATGTATGCATGGGCTCTCACATCTAACGATGCAACGGATGCGATCGAGCACGAAAAATTGTCAATTTGTTTTCGACCAGTTTTTTTATATTGCAGTTCGTACACAAAGGGAAAAATAAGAGATATCTAGATTAAATGGTGAAATCAGAAACCGCGATAACATTTTTTCCAGTAGTCAATATGGTAGGGTTCAAATTACAAAACAATTGCCATTGAAATTGTAAGAGTTAAGTGCTAAAAACTTTGTTTTGACATTACTTTTTGTGCCATTCACGTCTTCTTTTAGACAATATTTTTATAAGTTTCGGCGAGAGCCACACGCAAAGTGTAAAAAGTGAAGCCGTGAGACTGCTCTTTGAAATGTAAGAAATATCTATTTTTCTTGAAAATGATTCCTATCTTTACAAATTGAGATTGTTGAACAACAGAAACGCAGAACAGTACAGTTTTAGTTTGATTTAAAAAACAGATTTAGAAATTTTCAAAGTTCAGCTTCAACGTCAAACATACGCCGTATTAGTTACTAGAATATAGAATTTTCGCTGGTTAAATGGATATGATTTATCGCCAACTGCTTTAGAGCATGCGCATTTTTAACACTATCCTATCGGTTTCGAAACCCTCCAATCACAGCATTTTAGAGAATATGATTTTATCATGTGATCTTATGGCTTTTATGATGATTTTATTGACGAACCTGTACTAACCTAACGCTAACGGGACAGATCCAACTAACAGTATAGATTTTGTTAAAAAAATCTTGGTTTAATACAGACCCGGAAATTGGTTGGTGTTTTACAACAAACCTAAGTTTTTCTGCTTTTTTATTAATTATAAATTTTTAAAAATGTACTAAAAACATCATCAGCTAAACCGGAATTCGAAGACGCATCTATTGCATCCCATATCAAGAATCCTACCACCTACACCCGAAAACTCACATTGAACGTTCAAGTAAACTTACTTATATTACGCCAAAATAAACGACGAATCACGAGGAAGCACATTGAACAATATGTATTGTGATTGGCGAGTTCCAAAACCGATTCAGGGTTTTGTTGTATTTCAAATCTGATTTTCGATGACTTCAGGTTAGGTTAGCATGTGTTTTTTAACAAGATCTTAAATCCCATACGGAACCCGCCAATCACAACAATGATTGTTTAATGTACTTCCTATTGGTTCGTCGTTTATGTTGGCGGAGCATAAATAAGCCTAGATGAATTTTCAGTGTAAGTCTTGTGGCTTAGTGTTACGGTCTTCGACTTTCATGCAATAGATACGTGTCCGAATCCTGGTTCAGGCGATGACTTTTTTTAAACAGAAAACACAAAAAAAAACATACAAATTTAAATGTGTAGAGCCTTAGCATTTTGCAACAAAATGAGGCATCTGATTTTCTAAATAAAAACAACCAGTGACGTCGCAGTAATTTTGAGGGGGTAAAAGGTGTCGTGACTTGAATAAAAGTAACACCCAGTAGATTTTTGTAAAATATATTATAGCCGTAGACATTGTGTTGTTTAAAAAATCTAATTGCGTTTTGGTTTGCCATGGTGAGGTTCTTTTTTCAAATCACATTGCAAATAAACGCATATGCTAGGTTGCGTTGTGATTAGCGGGTTCCGTATGGGATTTAAGGTCCTGTGTGAGTTTATGGCTTTAATGATGGTTTTATCGACGAATCTGGGCTAACCTAACACTTAACGGTATAGGTTGTGTTAAAAAACTCTTGTTTTAATATAGATTAACTTTTTTACCTCACCTCAAAGAAAAAAGGTCTAACCAGGGCCAACTAAAATTCAATACGATTTTTAAAACACAACTGCATACATAATTATTATAAAATAAGTTTTCGAGTTTATGTTTGTATACCAAATTTCAGTCAATTCCAATAACTGAACTGTTTTGTACTGTTTAGCATTATTTTTTACGCACCCTGTATAAGACATTTACGATTGAATACTTAGACTATGAAAACAAGAGACCCAATTCTTTAGATTTAACACGGGATGATAGATCGAATTTTTTCCCTCTCCACTACATCGATAGTGTAGGTTGTTGTTACGTTTTAAAAATTGTTAAATATTCTAAGCCAAGTTTTATCGAATTATTCCAATATGTTTATATATTTTCATGACACAGTTATATGTATATCAAAAAATGACAAACAATAATTAACATTAGGCTATAAAACATTGTTTTGTTGTCTAAGTAATTAACTAAGGTCTCTAAAAAATTCCAAAAATGTAATAATAAAAATATTACCAAATAGAACTGGTAACGGTTCATAGCAGTCATCATAGCACTCTTGTTTTATAGTCAAATTACAAAGCAGACCGTTGTTGTTTACATATATTTTTTAGTTTTTTAATAATTTTGAAAGTTCTCTGTATTGTAGTACTTAAATAAATAAAAAACTATGGTGAGGAAGTATGTTGTTTGTGGAAATACAGACTATTTAAATCCGGAAGTGTCATATCACAAGTAAGTCTTGACGTAATTAAGGTTAGATATCAGTGGTGTCCGAACTGTAAGGCTTTAGCATTTACCCATATTAATTTAAACAAAAAAACAAAAGAAAATGTATATTAATTGAACAAAAACAAATATTTTGCAATTTTCGGGTTGGGTTTTACATAAGGTAAACATTAAAATACCTACTAGCTATCGAAATGCTTCAATGCGTTGTTTAAAATACAAATATACTATTTTGGATGTTATTAAGTTTATATTTCTATGGCTAAATGCTTTTATTTAAAAACAAACGTATTTTTGTGGATTTTTAGTTTAATTTATTTCTGATATATTTTTTGTTTTTTAATTACTTATATATAGCCAATCCAAATTTTGTATTTTTGTAAATAAATCAGGTGTTTGGCGAAAATCGAGATGGCGAGATTTATTAGGACGCTCTTTTTGTTCCATTATATTGGATTCTCACAAAAATATTACCATGTCATGCCCATATGAATCTTAATCTTTTATTTAAATTTGAGGTCAATCGGATAAGTAGTTTTTTAGCTATGTCGCAAACAGACAGACAGACCGACGGATTTGAGAATTTCAATATCCCTGAAATGTGAAGATCTGCAAAAATCTCGGAGGGTGATTTCTATACGATTACAATACTTTCCTCTTGCCAAGAAAGTGAAAAGGAACCGCAAAATATTTATATCACCTGCTTTCTGATTTCAACCCCCCAGGCCGAATTTCTGACAGATACTTAAAATTGGCAAAAATACATTAAACTGCTTGCCATTAACATATATTAAATTAAAGAGAAATGAGCCGCCGCGCCGCTAGTTCAGTTTATAGTGAGAGCCAACAGGGTTGCCATTTTTGGGACCGGCGATGTAGAGGAAGTTATACGTTTTCTCTCGCACCCATAATGAATGAAATGTTGAGTCTATCCTTTGTTTTATAGTCTAATATTGAATACCATAATATTAGTCAATTACGATAACGGGAACTGCTTCAAAAGTTACTTGCAAGATTTGACCCAAACATACATACTAAGTAACTAACGAACATACAAGTGAAGCTAAATAAAAGCTTTTAAAAAGGGTCGTTATCTGTGTAATAATTATTATTTTAGTATTCTTGGGTTAGTTCTTAGTGAATTCGCACAAAAACCAACTATTTTATATAAAATTTAGGCTGAAAATAGTAAAAAATTAAAATATGCATTTTGACAGTATATAATTCAAAAACAAAACGTTGCCAAAAAATCTGACTTTAAACTCATGATTAGCAGCCCAAAATCTATGAATGCACCAAAAATAATAAAAATCAACGATGGTCAGTTTAACCAAATAATATCGATTATTTTACTCAATCATTAGGAATGTTACAAAAGAAATAGTAATAAAAAATGGGAAGCCAGCATGTTTAACTCGAAAACGAAAAGCTGCCCAAAAAGTTGGTTTTTAAGAATAAAGTTGACATAATTAATTTTATAGGGAATTGAAGTCCCTACAAAGCTATATCTCTATCTTGAACGTTTTAAATATCAGAATGGCACAAAGGTATGCAAAGGAATTCCCGATGACTTTAAATTTTTAGTTATTTTGTTCCTAATTTTAAAATATGACTTAAAATCACTTAAAAATTTAAATAAACTCTAATTTAAATTAGGTGCTGTAGTGATTGTATTCCGAGGTATAAAAATGATAATTGCAAATGTTTTAGAACTTCATCTGAACCGCCAGAATTGGAATTGCTAAAAAATAAATAAAAATTAAACAAATGACACTTTTTATAATATCGTTTCATTTAAATAAGTCTTTTCCACTCCAATTATTATTTGTTTATTTTTTTAACCAATTTTTGTAAGCTCTTAAATCCTGAACCTAAAAAACTTCTACTAATTGTCAGTATTATTAGTTTAAATATATTTTAAACTAATGACTCTGACGTAGTAACAAGTCTTATTATTGCTACCACTGGATTTTATGAGAGTGAATGTAGATAATTAGCTTGCAAAAAAACAATGCAATTTGTAGTTTTGATTTAGAGCCATAGTTTAAGAAGTATTCATAGGTATAATATTGGGAATTTAGAAATTAATTTTCGTTCATATGTTCTCTCTAATTATCTGGTTTATATTAATTAAATTAAAACTGAACGAAAATAATTCATTTAAAATTTTAATTAATATCAAATTATACATTTAGATACAATGATAGCCACAATCTGAATTCATCAAAAATGGCCGTTCCAAAGCACAACTTTGTGCCACCATCATATCTACACTACTGAGTTTGTAGGGAATGTATTTCTCTAGTAATTTGTTTATGTTAACTTATCTCTTTAAACCAACCGTTTGGACAGCGTTTGAGTCAAACGTGCTGACTTCCCACATTTTTTGCCTTATTTTAGGACTAAAAGTTCATATAAACAAATTGTAATCATTTTTTAGTTTTTTCCAAGGACCTCGTACATTTCTAGGGATAGATCAAATTTGACACACACTATACTGTAAGCAATGTTTACGAAATGGTTATGATACATTTAAAATTATATACTATGTGTCCTTTTTTCTACGACGCGACCCCTTTTACTTATCCCTTTCCCGAAATTTTTACTGCGACGTCACTGGATCGTGACCTGGAGAAAAGTAACATCCAGTAGACTTTTGTAAAATATATTATAGCCAATTCGTAGACATTGCTTACAGTATAGTGTGTGTGTCAAATTTTAATAATTTATCTCTAGAAATCTACGAAATCCATGAAAAAAAAAAGAAAATTTTGACACCCTGTTTTTCAAAGGGCCTTGCGAACACGTGTTTATATGAACTTTTAGTCCTAAAATAAGACAAAAAAATTACGTCCTTCATTTTTAGTCATCATTTAAAAAACACCCTGTATTTTTCAGTCTGTGAATTGAACGGAATTTTTATTCCAATTATTACTTAAAAACTACTTATCCAATTTTGAACAAAAATTAAGTATTATATAAACTGGTAAAATTTTGGTATAAAACAAAGATGGCGGTTCGATAAAATATTTAAAAATTCAACCTGAAAAACACTTTAATGAACTGATTTCAAATTGTGTGCCATAACGAAGTGTAATATAGAGATGAACTAGTAACTGTGGTACTAATTCAAGATGGCCGAACAAAATGGCGATCAAATAAAATGTTTGTAATCAAGTTTTACATATCTTCATGTTTTAGCATCCCTAGATGCCAAAAAATAGGTCTGTATGACTGTCAGTTTGCGGCATACTACTTATCAGATTCACTCCAAATTTTAGTCAAAAATTAACAGTTAGATAGGGATGTACCAGTGATGGATGTACTACTTACCAGATTAATTTCAAATTTTGTGCAAGCATTAGTTGTGATATAGAGATAAACTGGTAAAGTTGTGGTACGAATTCAAGATAACGGAACAAAATGGCGGCAAAATAATAATTAATTTTTATAAAATTCATGTAAAAAAATCTTATTCAATTGACTTTAAATTTTGCAGTAAAATTAAATGTGATATAGGAATAAACTTTAACGAATTTAACATGACGTAACAAAATGGCGGTGTGTGCCCATGCAAAAACTAATTATTGATTTTATTTCAAATTATGCCCACGAATCAAGTGTGGCATAGGTAGAAATTGGTAAAATATTGGTAGGAATCGTGTATGATGGAACAAAATGGCGCCAAATAAAAATGTTTTAAAAAAATAAATTGGGCAACACTTCACTATTCTTAATAAATGGAAAGATTCATAACGAGGGAAGTTCCGAGTAAAGGAAATTTACCTATTAATTAAACTTTGCTGGGTTCTGGGTAACTAATTTTAAGGATAAAATGAAAACGCATATCTTAATTTATATGTTTGAAAAAGTGATAAGATTTATTTCTCAGGATAATATTTTATATTCACTAGTGTTTTTACCAATTTTAAATTGCTAGAGCATGCTAAAATATATTTAATATAAAATCATTTTCTAAAATTTAAATATCGGGCTAATGTGTATTATTAATTTTTCCGGTAGTCACTTGTAACGCCACTACTGTTGTTGTTCCTACTCATAGCTAAAAATTGTATCTTTTTTCTTCCCTTTCTCTATGTTGCCATTAGCATTGTTTGTCAATTTCAACATTTCACCTCTAGCACCTTCTAGATCTATTCACTAAACAAACAGTAACCTTACCGTACGGGGTTTGACACCACGCCCATGCCATTAAGGGGACACCCACGATACACAAGGGCTACCGAGGTTTATAAAACTTATTACTGAAAACTTGATTATTACAGCCAAGAGTAAAAAAATCATATGAAAAGCTACAAGAGAACCTACGTTCACTATACTTAGACAGTGTTCCATTTGTCCTTTTGCGGTGTTCATTATTTATGAAATAAAGACGCAGTTATACACAACATTTTTTGATTTTTTGCATATTTTTAACTTTTTAAATTGGTTTCATCTTATGATTTTCAATAATATACTAGAAATGGATAGTTATTTTCAAAATGTAGGCAAGTTAGAAAAATCTTTCCATATTTGTTTCGGAAAAATATATTTACTACCTAAACGACTGAAAATACTACACGCATCGCCTTATCTGCTACTACAGATCTGGCCCGCAAAACTCAAGACTATCCAGAAGGATACAAAAACACTTTTTATATGCCATAAATCTTGTTTTACTGCTCCTAGTATATCGTTCTCTGTGAACAGGAGTGACCTATATCGGGCATGATATAAAGCCACTTAGAAAATAATTACTTAAACGGGTGAAAGTGGCGGTTTGCCCAATCTACACATTTCTTTGTAGTTAATAAAGAATATTCTTAATTTTTTCTAACTGTATTTTCTTTCGTAAAGGCCCACCGTATCTATTTCAGACATTAATGTCCTCTTGGTGCTTAAATACGTAATAATTTATTATATAGACTACAATTACCGTGATACACTGGGCGACCACGGACTACCCCCTCCTCGTTTTTCCCTAGTTTTTTGAAATATCAGTTAGAAATTTGGTACAAATTTTTAATCGATGTTTGACAATTTTGTCTTTTTAAATTTTTGTTTACGTTCCCAGTGGCGACTCGTGCTGAATTATATTGGGAGGTCAATAGTAAATTTAAAAATACTTAAAATAAAAATAAATATCTTATCTTTAAATTGAGCTTTAAATTCTCTTGAAGTTCCGGTCTACTCTTTGTTCTTTAGTATTGGAATACAGCTGAATGACGTTAAAATTGCACGCACATTCCTTTTATAAACGATTTCTGGATACTTAATCTTGATAAAGCGGATAGTCAATCTTGGCCCAACTCCTCAACAAATTTTATAAGCCCTCGAAATCCCCTGGATTTTCAGACAAAGCCGTTTCATCATGGCCACGTAGTGCCAGCTCGAATGCCCTACAAAATTTTATCCATCTATAATTATGTTTAAAATATAACGATTTTTGTATACATTTTCATTAAAAATCTCTAAGGAATTTTCTATAAACTGTGTCTAGCTGAGTACGAATATCAACACTTCCGACCGTAGCATAGTTAACCGAACATTTCATGTGATCTGCAGAAAACGCATGTTTTTTTAATTTTTCTTTTAAGTGTTTTAAGTCTTTAACACCGGTTTTGCACCATAATGAGTCCGACGAGCCTTAGAAAACAACAAACAATCATAACAGTAAAATGAAGTAGAGACGTCACAACCACATACCCCGCTGGCTAAATCGTATATACTTTTGCGAAAGTTTCGATGAACCTTTTGTTTTTACTAGTTTGTCGTATACTAAGTTCTGGCAAAATGCGACCACTTACCTAGAATTCGGTTATTTTTGCAAAATTAAGTTCGTTTATTTTTTTGCACGAGTCACTCCCAACATTTTATTTCCTGTATATTTCCAACTCACACATGGATCATAAAAATAAAGAAAATATATAATACAAAAAACAGTATATAAATCAATTTTCATCAATTAAAAACGTCCATCGAGTTAGAATATCGACCGCGCGACCTCTGCACAACTGAACTTCCGCATGCCGACGTGATGCCGCGACCGATCGAAAAATTATGAAGAGACCGACGGATGACCCAAATCGCGATTTCATATTCCATTTGCTATCACGTTCGGCTGCCGCTCGGTAGCTGTGAAATCTTCGGGTACTTTCGTCAAGCTTTAAGGTAATCAGGGCAATTCGGACTGCCTAGCCTAGCTTAGTATAGCGTATTTTATTATGCCTAAGGAACGCAACGAGACCATTCGAATCGCCGCGCGCGTAGTGTAGTAATAGTGTAGCGTATTTAACTTTTCCCAAGGTTCGCGTTTTATTACAACTATTAGGAGTGACGGTCAAACGAATAATTTATTTTCTGAAATATTTTTGGGGTGTCATTGACCAAATGACCTTATGTGGAAAAGCCGCCACTGCCGAAAAAGTTTAAAATTCTCCTAATGTCAGTTTCTAGATTTTTCAAATTGGACAAAATATAATGGAGCTATAGGCATTTGTTTTATTTTGCTTAGTTGGCCCTGCCAGACATTTTAGTCCAGTTTTGAGTTACTAATTAAAGTCTAAACAAAAATTTTCGGGTTATAAAATGATTTTTAATATTATTTAACAGAAGAAAAAAAAATTGTTTTAATGTTGAACCCTTATTTTAAAACCCAAAATAGCAAAAACATTTTTATACTGCATTTTTGGTAAAAAATCGAATTGTTTTAGTAATTATTTTTAAAATGTTTGAAAATGAACCATAAATAACGTAATAATTTGCATATTTTTTTAACAGTACTTATGCTCCGAGCCATAATAAAAATTAAAAGTATTGGAGGCAACTAAGAAACAAACGAGTATAAAATTATAAACGAAGGA
The DNA here is from genome assembly GCA_030620095.1 of Kuschelorhynchus macadamiae. NCBI lineage: Eukaryota > Metazoa > Arthropoda > Insecta > Coleoptera > Curculionidae > Kuschelorhynchus > Kuschelorhynchus macadamiae. The sequence continues at coordinate 1,832,046 of JAUTXW010000268.1, read as the reverse complement.
TGGCAAGTTACAATTTGTATTATTGTGAGCAAATTGATATTAGGAGCTAAACATTAGATGAGTATTGCTCCGTCCTTTTTAAGTGCGTTTTAAGCTTAATTTTATCACTAAAGGTTCGTTTCAACACCTCCAAAAAACCGTTCATAGTACGTTTACGTTTCTGCCCAAGAGAAAAAAATGTGTTCCTATTCTGGGAGATGATTGTTTAGTAAACAATTTTTGTGTTCCAGCCAAATTTGTAATCGTTAGTGAAGCGATTTCCGAACAGCAATTTCAATAACAGCCTAAAATAAAGAACTGGACGTACTTATATTAACAATGTTAATAAAACACTTTAAACTGCACTTATATATATATAAGTTACGTGTTGATGCTCGTGCGCCTTCAAAACTTTCAGTCATCTGTTTAGTGTATATAGTGTTTATTGAAATTTTATTTTAATTTCTTTAAATTTATTACATATATTTATTAATATGAGTGAAATTTATTTAAAGATCGCATGCAAATATGTAGTTGAAGCATTAAACTAATACACTTACCGCCTAATGTATCTTTTCTACGCTGAGTTCTGATTCTGCCCAACAAAATACAAAAATTTGCACCTAACTTTGGGAGGTCAATAATAAATTTAAAAATAGGCATACCTAAAATAAAAATAAATATCCTATCTTTAAATTCTCTTGACAGGTCTGCTCTTCGTTCTTTATAACAATACTAGTAAATAAAAGTAAAGTTATGAGATCGATTCTAAATTTCGTTCACAAACCTTTCCAACTCGGTTTAATTTTATTTAAAGTCCTTTAGGGAATTGTCCAAGCCAAAGCACTCGCACAAAACAGATCCCGGTGTTTCCAATAACCAATCTAGAACGACACAATCAACGTTGTTAATAAGTTAATCAGAAACTCCTTTTTTGTGTCTTTATTACCGCGCGAACAGTACTATAGTCTGTTTCAGAAATGTATAGAGTAATAACCGTCCAGAAATTAACCATACGCTAGTAATTGTCCACTTTACTTTCTAAGGCCTGAAATAAGAACATCACGCCACTTAACGACAACGCTATTGGAGGAAGTTCAACCAATAAATCTTTACAATCGAAAACCGCCAAGAACCGCATGGTTTAGTTTACTTTAGTTGTGATCTGAATTTAGAAGTGTACGTGTGTCAAAGTTTTATGCAATTTTTAGATTCGAGTAGTAAGCAAGGTAGGTGTTGCATATATTTGAAAATCAGTATAAATCTTTTAGGTCAATGTGAATTTAATAATTTTTTCTTAACAAAATGTTCAATTAGGTCTTAAGGAACTAGGTTTAACACATATTTTTTGTTTTAATTAATTTTTAAGACTTAAAATTAGGTGGTCAATTATTGGCTTTTTGAGTTCCAGACAGGTTAGCAGAGATTGTCCAGGTGGTCAACAACTGGTATATTTTAAAAATCGATGATACTCCGTTCTTTTCTATTTTAATAAACGACCCATGCTGCACCTTGAACGTATCTCGTTTTAGTTTGCTTATATTATATTTATATCCAGTAATTTACTACCAGTTACGGGTGGTCAAACACTGGATTCATTTTATGGTCAAATATTGGAATAAAATTTCCGTGTTGGATAGCGGTAAAACAATTATTTTATCTTACTTTCAGGTGTTGTTACGAAATGCCAAAGGGGGAAAGAATAAAGAGTTTTTTTAATTATACCGAGGATGACCTGCAAAATGCATTATCTGATGTTCAATCCCAAACATGTAGCTTCAGGGAAGCAGGCAGAAAATATGATATACCTCATTCTACAATCATAAATAAATTAAGTGGTAATTGTGAGATGGATTTTAAGTAACGCAAAAAAGCGAATTCCGTTAAACAAACGAACTCTCTGTGAGACAGTAGCAGATATCGTAATGAAAGACGCTCGAAAAACTCTATTTAAAAACAGGATTCCAGGGGAAAAGTGGTTTACCCTGTTTCTAAAACGCCACCCTGAGCTTAGTCAAAGGCATGCTGAATCAATAAATATGGCCAGAGCACGTGTGACAAAGGAAAGAATTAGAAATTGGCACCAAGAATTAAAGCTTTATTCAGAAGAAGAGCAATGTTTGGATATATTACAGGATCACACGAGAATATTCAATTCAGATCAGTACGGGTTTGAAATAAATCTGAAATCCGGCCTCGTCCTAGCGCTAAAAGGTATGGAATCGGGGACTGATAAGGAACAAATAACTGTTGTATTTATTATACCAGCCGATGGAAATATCTATCCACCAATATTAGTATTGCCACACGAACGCATACTTGCGGAAGTTACCCGCCATACACCTCCAGACTGGATTTTTGGACGGGCCAAAAACATTCCACAGCTACGTACACAATACGTTTCTTCCAAAAGTAAAAGAAATTGGTATAAAGATGCCTATTCTTTATCTTGTAGATGACCATAAATGTCACCTAACAAGAAATGTTTCTCGGTTTTGCGCAGATAATGGAATTTTATTATTCGCTTTATTGCCTAATACTACCCATGTTCTTCAGCCCGCGGACGTGTCTCTTTTTAAGCCATTAAAGAGTAATTGGAAGAATACTGTCCTTACTTGGAAAAGACAAAATTATAATAATGCCGTCACTAAAACCGGTTTTCCGCCATTGTTAAATCTGGCAATTGCAAATATTTCTGCAGAAACAATATTTAGAAAATGCTGTATACACCCTTTTGATGCAGATGCTATCGATTACACAAAATTCATGAACGATACATCCAGGATATTAAAACCAAGTGTGTAGGGACTTAATGTAACCAAAGCTACGACTTTTGAAGTCCCACATTTATTATATTTAGAATTCACAATGATCCCTGGAAGAGCAGCACAATTCGTCGCTGAAAATACAATGGGGCGTAAGTCGAAAAATGGCCATTTCTATCTCTATTCCTTATAGTTAATAGAATATGGCAAATTAATATGTGGACGGATCTCCTTTTCTATTTTATTATTATATTTTAAATATTATTAGATTTTTATTTAGAGTTAGAGATAGAGTTAATTACAGTTTTACCCAATAATTTTTTTTGTAAAATTGAATTTTTGTTAACAATATATTGCTCCTTGACCACTAGACAAGTAGGAGTAACTCATTCATTTATAATAATAGAGAAAAATTAAAAAGAACAAGCAGGCGTATCTCTCGAAACTATTTTAGTTATTTTAATATTTTATAAAGTTAGTCAGTTACTATTTTATTCGATAAACAAATTTATAAAATTGGGTTTTTGTTAACAATACATTGCTCCGTGGTCACTACACAAGTAGGCGTAAGTCATGTATTTATAATAATAGATAAAAAAAGAAAAAAACAAAGAGGCGTATCTCTTTCAAAACTCTATATTTTTTTAAATACACTTTTTTCGAAAAAAGTATCTTCTTAAAGAAAGTACCTAATGTAGTGAATTTTTGAAAAACCATAAATAATCACCAAAACTTTAAATGCGTCTCCTGAAAAACAGCAAAAATGGAGTTACGCCACTTCGTATTTCCAGCGACGAATTTAGATCTGAAAATGACGATTGGAGTGGGGAAGAATCTGCTAAAGAATTATTTGGTATATGGAAGAAACTAAGGGTTAAACGCATGCATGCAGATTACATAGAAATGACTAGTGAAAAAAATTATGATCGTGCACAAAATAATAAAAAACCAGAGAATGCAAAAGAAATTGATCACAAGGATGAAACAGACATTCATAATAATAATTTAAAACTTATCCCATAGGAACCCTCAACTTTTCCTAAAATCCCAGAAACCGTTACGCCTGAAAAAAAATTGTAGTACACCAAAATCTAGTTATAGCGAGGGCCAGCACTTCAAAGGCTGCTGGAACAGACATTCATAATATTAATAATTTGGAACCTATCCCAGTAGAACGAATGCAGCAACTGCAAACAGGTGGCTCATGAATCATAAAGACAAAGAAAACAGTAAGAGAGAAAAACAAGAAGCAAAAAAACAACGCATCCTAGAGAGAAAACGAAAAATAGAAGAGAAGGAAAATAGGAGTAAGAAGAAAATTAAAAAAACATTGGTTAGAAGAATGGGAAGCATCAGATGCCAGCGATGAAATATCAGAAAATTTTGAAGATTTAACCGAAAGGGAGATTTTGTCGTTATTTCATTTCCAGGAAAAAAAAAAGTCATAAAAATGTGTGTATTATTCTAAATTATTTTGGTCCAGAAGAGATTGAAGTGCAAGCACTAGCTCCAGTTAATAATGAAAATATATATATCAAATATCGTATTGAAAATGATGTTAGTGCAGTTGATGAGACGCAGATTTTTAAATACTTGCCAACTCCTGAGATTGTTCGTGCAGGAGACAGAATTAAATACAAGTTTTCCGAAGAAGTATTTTAATTTAATGTTAAAAGTTTGTTACTTTTTTACTTTTGTTTTTTAACCCAAAATAAATATTTTACGAGAAACAGTATTTTTTATAACTTGGTCAATTACTAGCGAAACAGCTGGAGTCATTGTTGTTAACTACAGGGAAACTGTGTACTTGTAATTTAAGTATTTTTTTTTTGATTTCATGACACGAGATTTTTTAAAATTAAACAACAGGTGTATTTAATTTTAACGAAATTTTGTTTTAACAAAATAAAAATTATATATAATATATATATATATATATATATATATATATATATATATAAATAAAATAATTATTATTATATATTACTATACAACAATTAAACTATAACAGGTTGTATTCTTTACCATCTGAAGGACTTTTATCACCTCACCATCATTATAATTAAAGGGTCGATCATCTGATCGATCAGGTTGTCCAGATCCCACATTTTCTCCCTCTGTTTAATCAGATGCTGAATTGCTTTTTGCCTGTTCTCTGGTGTCACTTCCCTAATGGCTTGATCAACAGTAGCTTAACATCTTTCATTTTAAATGTCGTCTTTTGTCTTTCTACAAATCCTTTCACTTGAGCCCCTATAAGTTCCAGAGGATTTAGTTCGCAATGATATGGAGGTTCTGCTATATCTTCCATGGCAAATTTCATAAAACGATTTTTGTGTAAATTTGCTATGGCTAGAAGTTCTTTCTTTATCAAATTGGGTTCTCAATACCTTTGGTAGTTAGCCAGTCGATAATTTCTTGTTTTCTCCAAGATGAAGTTGGTGTCTTCCCTATACGCCGTGAATGATAGCTTGCGTTATCCATAACCACTACCGAATCAGCCGGAAGATATTTTATCATTTCACCAAACTAGTGTTCGAAAACATGCAAATTCATGTTCTCATGGTAATCTCCCGTCCAGCAGAACTGAAAAGTTCGGTTATGCTTTTCCCAGGCAAAATCCATATTTTTCAAAGTTGCCCATAAGAGTTTTCTAATTATCAAAGGAATACTGTCATCTTGACCAAGCTCCATCAAAATTTATCTAGAGTCGGTATTTCTTTTTTAAAATAAAAGAAGTGAAATTTTCTTAGAATTACACATTTGTGTCTTCATCAAGGACTTTCGCTGGTCTTCCTGGAAATTTGTTGGTAGATTCCACTTGACCTGCTACCTTTCTCTCCCGCAATAATTTGAAAACGGTGGACTTTCCAATTCCAATCATTCGGGAACACCGTTCAACCATTTCTTGTACACTAAAACTAGGGTAATCGTGTTTTATGTAATCATGTATTTTAAATTTTAAAATAATAGCTTTTTCACACACTGATAGTGGAGAATTATTTGAACATCTTTTCGTTGGAGTGAAGGACGCTATATTATTAATATTCTTACAATACTGTTAACAGTACGACGTAACAGAAAATACTAACATGTTTAATGTATGCATTGAGCAATGAATGTAATCTATAGAATAATAAAACCTCATTAGGTATGCAAAAGGACAGAGATTTAAAAGAATCTTTATTATTATATCTATAAACAAAGTTTACCTACGCCTATGGACGACCCCGGAATTCAGCCAACTTGATGGAATTTCTCATTTCATTACTCTATACATTTCTGAAACAGACTACAACACTATTATGTAGTTGGTAACTAAACAATGAAAAAACAATATTGAACTAGTATGACACAAAATATAAAAAAAGATTTCAGGGAACCTCGAAAATGGAGGATTTACGAACCCCTGCCATTATAATTTTTTTACTATTTTTTGAGAGTATATTTCTGCCAAAGTGAGAGATCTCCTAGTCTCACCATGCAGGATTGGCCACACTCATATGAGATTTGATGCAGAAATTTCTTAGTTTTTCGGATATTTCTCTGATGTGTAGAATTGTTATAGGCGAACTTTTTACCAGTTTTTGGTTGTGCGTACGTACATATTTCTTATTTCGACAGCTTTTGTATATTCCTTGAGCATCTGCATCTGTATCGGTGGAACACGGTATGCAACATAAAAGTACCCAATATAATATCTGAAAATCCGTAATAGATACGAAAACAGTTTCACACAAAAGTTTCTTTAAATTTAAAGTTCTTTTAAAATATAATGTTTACATGTATACAGAGTGTTCCAATTTTGTTGGGACATCAACTTTAAAATTTTAAACGAGATACCCTGTATTTTTGTCCATTCTTTGATTCCTTGTCAAAGATAAACACAAGTTACCAATTTAAACTATATAGTCGATTTCTGCCTAGTTTCCGAGATAATTAAGGCTATGTGTGATTTTTGGAAGAAAACAGGGGCTATTCTTCAAACCACTTTGAAAAATAGCAAAAATCTATTGGGCGTTTGGAGTGGTAATGTCCACTTTATGAAACATCAATGCATATTTTTGTCCACACCTATACCGGGTGGACATGCAACGAAATCAATTTTGCACCTTTTTAAAGTGAAAAAAGTCAACACCCACTATGATTTTTTATTTATACAAATGATCATGAAAATATATATATATATATATATATATATATATATATATATATGTATATTTATATATATATATATATATATATATATATATATATATATATATATAGATATGTATATATATGTATATTTATATTATATATATATATATATATATATATATATATATATATATTCTTCTATACCTAAAATCAATGGTTACAGAGAAAATCTTAATTTAACAGAAAAGCTCAATTATTTCTTCAATATTGTAATGCTGCATACTCAAAAAAAACTATGGGAGGCAATGGAATGGATAATATTTCCATTTGCGTAACTATAGTCCTAATTTTATTCTATATTTATTTATCGCTAAATTTTAAATTTAAAACCATTATTGAAAATTAATATTAGAAACAAACTTCTTCATTCCTATCAACGTAAACAACGTATAACAACAGATTACGTGGAAATAGAAAAACAGGAAAAATTCAAAACAGATGACTCTATAATTGATTTTCCACATACTGTCCGGTGTCTGCTATACACAGTGTATTTCGCATTTGAATGTTTGCTGCAACATTTCGGACGGCGTCACTATTATTAAGAATAATAATTTCTTTTTGAATTCTTTATTTTAATACATTTACAGAATAATTGTTTCGATTCTTATACACTGTATCTTTAAGTACGGCCCATAAAAAGTAATCTGAAGGTGTCAAATCGGGACTTTGCGGCGGCCAAGGGACCTGACACCTACACATAAATTAAATTGCTCGTTGAAAAATGTTCTTATATCTTCTCCACAGTGGTATGGAGCATTATCTTGTTGATATACCAAGTCCACACGAATATGTTCCAGAAGATCATTGAGGTGTTTTTTGATTTCTTAAAAGGTCTAAAAATGTTTGTCTATTCAAATAGTGGTAAAAAGCACAGGTCTTATTATGTGGTGGTTTATAATACCTCACCACACTTTAACACTTTGATGTCCTTGCCTTTTAACCGGCTTTACCATGTTTATTTGTCTCCGAATAGTAGTGAGTATTTTTTTGCTGTACATTCCCACAGTGGAAAATATCGCCTCATATATTCAAAGTATTTTATTTAAAATCCCTCTCTCAAAATACAGGTCCATCATTTACATTAAAAAATTCAGTCTGGTCTGATAATCAGCTTCATTTAAAAATTGAACTAGAAGAAACTTATATGGTGATATTTTATTTTCTTTTAATACTCGATGTATGTTGGTCATGGAAAAATTCAAATCCCTTTGTACATTTTTAACGAGTTGGTGAATATTCAATGTAATATAATAGAACCTCCATTTAAACATCTTCAGAGACGACTAAACGGTATTTTTCCCTTTTTCTGTTTTTCAAAACTCCATGAGTTGATAAATCACTGCAAATTTTATCAAAAATTTTCTTGTTCTTTCTTCCAATCGATCTCTTACCTAAATTTGACTCGTTCATAATAATTTAAATAAAAGTAGTGGGCCTTTCAATAGTGCTTTCATGATGCCTGCCATTTTCAATTAAAACAATATTCCACTGGAAAGTTTGTTTGTTTTTATAGTACAATAAGAAGAAGAATGACTACTATTTGTTTTTCTACAAAACAATATCGGTTTTCAAAAGTTTGAGACATAACGAAGAAATAATATGATTTGGCCTATTTAATAAGGGAACGATACAACGCCTTCTAATTATGATCTGGGTAGAGGTAATATACTAATCCAACTATTGGAGTTCTATCCGAAATGCCCCAACTACCCCAAGACTAAATTTGCGGCCGATCCGGCCAAATTAAACGTCTAACTTTGTAACTGAACCCATTCATTTACTGATTAACGACTAACTCTAAAGTTGGCACTAATAAATCTATACCAGGCTATATATCTACATAAATTCTACTTTATTCGATTGCTGCTGTCATATATAGTAACTAGTACTCGTGTCGTATTAAAATTGTTGATACTATTTGATTGGCCTTTCTTTAAAACGCATATGTGGAGAAAAGCTAATTCGATTTTAACTGGGATAACTATTTAGAAAATAGGGTAACTAGATTTGCTGTCCCGTTTCGAAAACGGTTATTTCATTATCTTTAAAATCCGGTTATACAACGAGTTTCAGTTTATAATTTGTTACCGTATAGAATTATTCATGTAAATCCGTTACTTACGGATCTGAAGTTAATTTATTTATCTTTTGTAAGCTTCCTATCGATATAACCTTAGAGTAAGAATAAAAATTGAGTTCATTATTTACATATTTAGCCACTGCCAAGATTACCTCACAGTGTAAAGTCGATCGTGCAACGATGCCAAGCCTAGCCAGGCATTCCAATGTTTACACGAATTTATATTATTTTTAGTTTTTTCCTATCAGAGAATTAAAATAATTATAGAATAAAATGGCATAGCGGACGAGTTAGACTAATAATTCACTGGCCGACAAGATTTTTCTAACACAGGCCAGCTCATTATTTTTACAATGGAAATATTCTCCCCCTAATAAAAAAAATATTCGGAAAGCCCTAATACGTACCATTTTTTAATAGCCTAATTAGAACCTTTTATATTGGCAGGTAAACAATTTTATTGTGGGGCGGCTAAAATGGGTTCATTTTACAACGTAAAAATTACCTAGACTGGGTTGTTTACAACATTAGACTTAAAATAAACATTAAACATCACTCTTCTGTTGAGTTTCGTGTTGAGTGGTTCTCTGTGTATCGATAAGCAAGTGTATGTGAAGACGAGAATGTCGAGTCAAACGCGCCGAAGTTGCAAAATTTCTCCCGATAAATTTTGTTATATTTGTGGATTTCGAAAAGTAAAAAAAGCCTACTTTAAATATTTTGGTGTGTTAAAAAAAGCCTATGAAATATTTTGGTGTGTTAATGTGTGCTGTGTTAGTTGCAGTGTATCATTGGTGCAGTGGATAAAGAAAAAGTATGCCTTTTGCAGTTCTAATGGTCTGGCGATTGTTATTTTTGCCCGACAAAGACTGAAGGTTATTCCAAAAAGGGAAAGCACAATATAGAATATCCAAATTTGTAATCTGCCATACGACCTGTTCCTCATAATGCAAATTTGCCAGTGCCGATTGCGCCTTTAAATTGGCAAGCTATTGATTTAGGATATAATGGAGATAACGCATCATCAGGCAGCTCAGAAGAACAGTGCACCGATCCCACTTTTACCACAGGTCCCAGTTCCGGCGAGCCACATTTAATTGGTCAAAGTGAGTTAAATGGTTTAGTACGTGATTTGGGGTTATCCAAGCAGCAGTCAGAACTTTTGGGTCCCCTTCTTAAGAAATGGAACCAATTGGCTAAAGAAACAAAAATTACGAATTTCAGAAAAAGAAATGCTATGTTTTCTGAATTCTACAGTATGAAAAATTCGTTGTGCGCGTGTATTGATATAGACAGTTTAATGCAGGAACTTGATATTGAACATTCTCCCCGTATGTGGCGCTTATTCATAGACTCATCTAAATATAGCTTAAAAGCTGTGTTATTGTATAATGGAAATTTAAAACCCTCTATACCAGTTGCCCATTCAGTTGCAATGAAAGAAAATTATGAAAATATGCGCACGATTTTGGCTAAAATAAACTACAATAGGTATAAATGGCAGATATGTGGGGACTTAAAAGTTATAGCGATTTTAGTGGGACTTCAGAGGGGATTTACAAAATATTGCTGTTTTCTTTGTTTATGGGACAGTCGTGCAATAAATCAGCATTATGTAACAAAAATTTGGCCAGGAAAAAGCTAATTTCAACCGGGATCTCAAAATGTTATACCTCTTGTTTATACCCAAAAATGCCCTTTTGCCTCCTCTTCACAATAAACTTGGGCTGACGAAAAACTTTGTGAAGGTTTTGAATAAACATGGTGATGGATTTAATTTCTAAGACAAGTCTTTCCCCAGTTAAGTGATGCCAAATTAAAAGAAGGCATTTTTATTGGGCCACAAATCGGAAAATTGCTTGACGATGTCAATTTTACGGAAAAGCTTACCAGGCAGGAACTCAGAGCATAGAATTAATTTGTTAATGTAGTAAGAGGATTTTTAGGCAACAATATGGATGAAAATTATGAACAATTAGTTAATGAACTCTTAGATGCCTATAAAACGCTTGGTGCCAGAATGTCATTAAAAATTCACTTCCTCCATTCCCATCTGTCATTTTTTCCTGAAATTTGGGAGCTGTTAGTGACGAGCAGGGTGAACGGTTTCACCAAGATATAATAACAATGGAAATTCGGTACTAAGAACGATGGGATCCAGCCATAATGAGTGACTACTGTTGGTTTTTGAAGAGAGAAGATAGGACACCTCATAAACGGAAAAATAAAGTTAAATTAGTGTTTTAAGTTAATATTTTTCTCGTTTGCTTTTCTCTTATATGGTATTTTTAATAGGCGAAAACTGTAAACATAGTCAATAAACAGGGTTAAGAATTTTCTGAAATAATTTTTTCTATAAATATTAAGTATCGTAACATTCGATATGGTTCTACAACTCTAACAAGAAAACCCTACGTGCTACAACTTTCTATTTGCCATTTTCGTATTTGGATTGGTCCATTTTATTAGATTATGCTATTCTGATTTATGTTACAACAAAAAAAATTTTTTTGTCGGGCAGTGAATTGTCCTTTCGATTAAAAAAATATCTATACGTATATTTAAAATAATAAATATTCTCAATAATTACCTAGATGCTATTATATACTAACCTAACTTAAAGTATTGCTATTTACTACTGGGTAATAATCGAAGGGCACCTCAAGCCCAAAAAAACCTACTGCGATTTCGAAAATCACTATTTTTTTAATCATTACTTAATCACACTTTTTTTAATTTTCACACTTTTTTTAATTCTCACACTTTTTTTAATTTTCACTTGAGTTGGGTCGATTTTTTATTTAAGTGTTGTGAGGTAAAGGAATTTAAATGGTGATTCTTTGAGTAATTAAAAGTAAAAATGTGTTCGTAAGCATGTTCTAAACTGGTTAGATTTTAAGAATTAGGATACTGAAAATTTAAAAAAAATCTTCTATTTTTTAAATTTAGATGTTAACACGGATTAACAATATGAAAATTGGCTATTCTATTTTTGTCTTATAGCTTTCGTTTTCTTTTACTTTCCTCGCAAGAGGGAAGTCTTCTAGTTGCAGAAAAAAACACGTTTTCTCAGTTCCGTCAGTCTATCTCTATGTCTGTCCGCGACAAAGCTCAAGAACTAATTTCCTATTTACTTCAGGTGTTGGTTAAAAATTAAAGGTCATATGAGGAGGACATGGTAACATTTTGGTAAAAATCCAATATGGCAGAACAAAATGGCGGCCTATTGAAATGGTAAAAAACTATTACTTAAATCTGCTTATCCCTTTTATCCAAATTTTGTAGAAAAATTAGTTGTGGCATGACCATCAATTGCAAGTTTTAGTACAAATACAAAATGGCGGCCTAATAAAATGTTATAAAAGTCAATGCAAAAAACTACGATTATGTTAAAATTTTACTCAAAAATCAAATATTATATAGGGATTAAATGGTAAACATTTTGAGACAAATTGAAAATGGTGGAATAAAATGGTGACATAATTAAATATTTAAAAATATCTGAAAAACGTACTATCGGATTGATGACATCGCCATTTTGAATATTTATTACTAAAAATGTATGAATTGCACTCTTAATATCGATTTTTAATCAAATCTGCATAAATGTTAAAATTCGCTCGCCAGCTTGGCATATCTACTTTAATTTTTTAAATATTTACTAAAAATGTATGATACGTATTCTCAAATACCCTCAGATGCCGACTTTCTTTCAGTCAAATCTATACAAATGTTTAAATTCTGCCGCCATGTTGGCATTACCATCTTGAGTTTTTAAATTGCACAAAAATGATGTTCGCACTTAAATACCAATGAACTTTAATCAAATCGGCAAAAATGTTAAAATTACTGCGATGTTGGGGCCGCGATTTTTAATTCTCAAATATTGACTAAAATTTCATAACTTTCATTCTTAAATACTTCTAGATACCGATATTACATCCGAATCTGTACAAATGACAAAATTCGTTCGCTATATTGGCGCCGCCATTTTGAATTTTGCTGTGCATTCTTAAATAATCCGCACAAATGTTAAAATTCGTCCGTGACATTACCATTTTGAATTTTTATACTCTTAAATTTTCACCGATTTTCAGTTTAATCTACAAAAAAAAAACAAAACGGCGGCAGTATTGACTCCGCCATTTTGAATTTCTAAACGTCGACTAAAAAAATTCGGATTTTTTATATCCGAAAGTGTATGCATGTTAAATTTGAAAATAATGAGTAATATGGAAGTGGTTAAAAATACATTACAAGATTTGAACCAGACATACAATCAGACGATTAGGAGGCCATTAAAAGCTAGTTAAAAGCATTGCTTTTTAGTTTAAAACTCGTTTAATAATATATAAATAACTAATTTTGTTTTAAACTTACCTAATTAATGGTTTGATTTTAGATAGTGAAATACGGAGCGATTATTTTTGTAAAATTTGTAGGTAATTAATTCAACAAATGAAAAACAATTTCGTTTTTCTGGATGCGATGTCCTGATTTCTAATTCTTAATATAACTTAATTTAAAAAATATTAGAAGTTTACTAGTCATGAATCTTAATTACTAATATTAATAAAATCCGCACACGATTGTGAAAACACTGAAAATGATGTCATAGAACGGTAAAAATTCCTTATTTGCCTAATTAAGGAATAGGTAAGAATCCTTCCTTTTGTCAAGGACAAGCGTGGCCCATTTCTTCATTTTCGTACAACAAATATTTTAAAAGGTTTTTTTTTGTTTCGCCATATTGAATTCATACCAATATTTTACAAGTTTTTTTGTATTAGACGTAACTTTTATAGAAAATTAAATAAAATGAAAGTTAATCGAGTAAGTAGATTTTTAAGATATACCGGGAACAGACCGACAGAAACGGGAAAACATGAAGATCTGTAAAAACCTGGAACGATGATTTGTTCGCGTTTAATATTTCCTTATGCAGGAAGTAAAAGGTCGCGCCTCCACTGGTAGTCGTCACAAATGGCCATGTGCTTGAACATGGGCCATGCCATCTCTTGTTTTATTGTAAACATTGGTCGACAGAATGTGAAAAGTAAGGGAACCATGTTGGCGCATACCCTTAACTTGATTTATGAATGAATTGTGATATCTACTTTAATTCTTACTCTAAGGATATAACGACACAATATCAATAGATCTGGTAAAAATACTTTTATCCATATACCTAATAATAACTGCAACAAAATTTACCTGGTACCCTTAGCCGTAAAACCCTCCCCCATAAATTAGCTACCAAATAAACATCTGTTGTGTAGGTACGAGATTCTTTACTACACTGTTTAAAGGGGTGCAGGTTTTTTATCTCCATAATAATAAAGTATTTTCACTTGTTATTTTTAACGAAAAGAAAAGGAGTTAAAAAAACTTTTAATATTATTATGAATTTATTTCTGATATTAATAATTATTCATAAAACTTAAAAGTTATATTTTTATTTTAAGAATATGATAAAAGGTATCTTAGTATCTTATACAACTTATTTTAACCTACTCTTTAATCAGTTCCGTATGCATGTGTAAGAAAAATTATTATTGAAAAGAATTGCGGTAAAATATAAACATTTTATTTTCAGACAAAAAAAAATTAATAAAAATAATATGAGGAAACTGGTTTATAGCTTTAGTCATCGGCTGCCAGATATAAGGTTTTTAAATACATCAATAATTAAATCGTAATTAAAATCATTTGTTTTTTCTTGCTCTGCATATAAAAAAAAGAAGAGAGTCCAATCCCTTCTGTGACATGGTATTTCTTAAGTTAGATTTAATTTAAGTCATTTTCGAAAACGATCGCTCATAGGAACAACTAAATACAAGAATTACGGAAAATATTTTTAAGAGTTCAAATAAATTACAATAAATTTTGTACCTATCACAAGCCAAATTATTAATTCATTGATGTCGCCTTCTTTGGGGACATCAAATTTAATAACATTGCATTCTTCCATTAGGTCAATTTGTTTTATCTTAAATTTTGTTTCCAATAATGCTTTGTGAACATTTGGCTTATAATTTCATTTAAAAAACTCTTTAAAGGCCATAATATACGAATTATAACTGAATTCGACTATGAACCTGTATATTGGCAAGTTTGGCGTTAAAAGCAAGACCCGTAATTTGAAATATAAAAAAGTTAAATAAAATAACCTAAACATGGTCAGTACTCCTTAAAACTTAAATCAAATCTTTTTAGTACGTTGAAATATACATACATGATCGTCAAGATCGCAACGTGTTTTACTAATCTATAAATAATATTTATTGCACAACCTGTGCATTTTCTGCATACAGACTAGTAAAAAATAAGGCGTAAAAGCTCTTCAGCAAAGAACATTAGCCAGAGTGATAACATAAAGTTACAAGTTTATATATAAAAAAAATCTAATTTAAAAAAATTATATTATAAAATATTTTAAACACTTTAAAAAATTAAATTGTTTTTTTTCACAATTTCATCAGGGATTAAATTGGTTTGGCAATTAGAAAATAAAAATCGTTTTTGTAAACTTTCCAAGCAAATAAGATATTGGAAAATTTGCTGTCTTGTTTCACATCTTTTAAAAATATTCGGGGGTAATATCGCTAGTGTATCTAATTTTTCCGCAAAAACTTGGAAAAATGAATGTCTAATTTGTTTAACAGAAAGCAGGAACGTTAGTGGTTTTAGGAGGAAAAATTAAATGTACGAGGGATAATTGCTAAGATTATTTCATTAGTTTAATTACTAAATATTATTTAATATAATAATATTTTTGTTTATTTACGCATATTTCATGCCCAGTCCGTGAGTATTAAATGTAGTTCGCTTGTAGTTTCAGGGTGCCTAGATGCTGAAAAACATGTTTTCTCAATTCCGCCGGTCTGTCTCCCTGTCTGTTCGAGGCATAGCTAAAAAACTACTTACCCGATTGATTTTAAATTTTGTCCAAAAATTAAGGGGATGATCTAGTAACATTTTGGCAAAGAAACAGTATAGCGAAACAAAAGTTTTAAAAAAATATTACTAAAAATCTACTTATCCAATTCAAGTATTACGTAAGAATAAACTGGTCAAATTTTGATAGTATCCAACATCGCGAAATGAAATGGCGACTTAAAAAAATACTTATAAAATCGGCCTGAATAAACTTCTTATTAGATTAATTTTAATTTTTGTTCAGGAATTAAGGGTGACATAGCCAAACAAAACGGAAGCAAAATAAAATATTTGTAATCGTGAGAAAAAACACCCTCCCAGGATTTTACATACCTTCACGTTTTAGGGTCCCTAAATAGAACCGATCCATTTTGAATAATATTTAAAACATAATATATATATTGTAAGCATCGTTTTTGAACTTTGTTGTTAGTAACGGTACATAGTAACCATCGAAGGTAACTTGTCAAACTTGTGCGAATCCAACTCCAATTTTTTTCAATAAAACTACTACTAGTTATGTAAGACAATTTTTCCATTTAAAAATTAAATTTGACGTATACAAATTCTTCTCAGTGATTGGTCAAAATTGATAAGAAGCAAATGAACAATTGTATGCATGGTTGTACACACGCCATAAATGCTAATGACATCTGCCATGTTACAGTATGACTAAATGTTATAGGATGAAATAAATTTAATTGGATATAAAAAAAGAAAACTATGTTTTCATTCCCCGTTCGTGAAACTGGGTTTTCAGAACAAACTAATTATAATGTTTTTCCACAGCTTTATAGTTTTCATTTATGACACGCAATTAATTGATATTAAAAGTGTATTTAGTTATTAAAACTTGCAGAAGTTTTTCATCATACAAAAAATGTATTCTAGGTAAATTAGACACACTTTGCTGCGGGCATGTATTAAACCTCTATATAATATAGGAGAAAATTTAAGGCGAAACTTCACCAATTTCTCATTTGGTACCCGCATAAAAAAAGTCTTCTAAACCGCCATTTTGAAAATAACTGCTAACTTATGAAATGCCGTTCGAATAGGAATTTTAACCTCTACCTAACTGTGTAAAAATATACAGGTCTTCTTTTAAAAATTTTCACCTAAATTTACTTCCTGTTTCTGACGGTATGCCAAGATAAAGAAAAACATTGAAACAAAATAAATAAAATCCCAAAATGTTATTTCATATACACTGTACGCCTCATTGTTCGCTACATATGAAAAACTTTTTAATATTGATTTTCGGAAAAATTTTTTTTTTAATATAAGTTGATGAATAAAGAAGAAATAGTTGTGACAGTGTTGTGCCATGGATCAGATATACAAGGTGTTGGAAAAAAATAAAAATCCGACATGACATGAGATAAAAATAGGGATTAGATGACAAAATATCGAAATCGCGAAAAAGTGCTTAACTTTTAATTTGAGGATCTTTTGCAAAGAAAATAGGAAATACTTTAGATAAATATAATACAGGTTTGATTATTGAAATTGTTCTAATACGCAAATATTAATCGTTTAGGCGTCAAATACTTTCAAATATTTTATTAGAGAAATTTTTAGAGAAACTTTTTGTTTTGTACACGAAATTATATTCTGTTAAAGAATTTTAAAGGAAACATTATTGAAAGTTTGTATAAAATCCTTCACTAAGATATTAAAATAAATTCCCTAGGATGAAAACAAATTTTAATTAACAATCTAAAAAAATGCGTTTGTTAACACGTTTTATTTTCATTCTAGTGAATTTGTTTTAATATTTTAGTGAAGGATTTTACTAAAACTATCAATAAAGTTTTCTCTAAAGCTAGGGTTACCAACTCTACAGAAGTCCAAAGGAGACGACTAAAAATAACTTTCCGGCTTTATGAAAATAAAATTATTGAAAACACCCCAAGGATTTAGGATACAAGGTATTGCAACAATGTGCGAAATAATAATTCTTATTTAATTCTCTAGAAGTTATTCTAATAAAATATTTAAAATATTGTTTTTTTAGGTGCGTTGTAGTCGAAAAAAAAGTGTTTCTGTTTTTTGAAATCTTTATTTCAAATTTTGCAAACGGTTTAAATTCTAAGCACTTTTTCTAGATAAGTTTTTTCGATATTTTGTCATCTAACCCCACTTTTTACTTGGTCAACCCAAATTTTTTATTTTTATTTCAACATCCTGTATATCTGATCTAAGGTTCAACACTAACAAAACTATTTTTTTCCTGCACCAACTTATATAAAAAAAATCAATAATAAAGAAGTTTCTCATATGTTAGGTGAAAATTAAAGCTCACATTATATTATATATAATATGTATTATATATTATATATTATATATTATATATTATATATTATATATTATATATTATATATTATATATTATATATTATATATTATATATTATATATTATATATTATATATTATATATTATATATTATATATTATATATTATATATATATATATACATATATATTATATATTATATATTATATATTATATATTATATATTATATATTATATATTATATATTATGTATATATATTATATATTATATATATATATTATATATTATATATTATATATATATATATTATATATTATATATTATATATATATTATATTATACATTATACATTATATATATATATATATATATATTATATATTATATATTATATATTATATATTATATATTATATATAATATATTATATATTATATATTATATATTATATATTTTATATTATATATTATATATTTTATATTATATATTATATATTGTACATTATATAAATATTATAGGGCCCACCTAAGAAAAAATATTGTATTCCGAAAATAATAATTATTATTAGAATAAATGGAAAATATTTTTAACATGTATTACACAGAAGTTTTAATACTTATTAAAATGTTTTTTTAATATCTTAACTTAAGGCGGACTCAAACGGCTGGTGTACTTGTCATGTCCTGTGCATGATCTACTTGTACAAATATTCGGCACTTGTTTATTTGCCATCGGTTGTCGGTAAATAAGGCACAAGTCAAACGATGATATGTAAATGCATTCAAATATTTGTCAAATGCACAAGTAGTATTTCTGTACGCCTTTAGATGGTTATTGAAGCAACAAATTAACTTTAAAATTAAGATTGCAAATGGCCTTTTTATATGACAGACGGTTTGATATGTCTTATAGTGACCCCATGAAAAATAAATAGGTTTTTAGAAATATTCATCAACACAGATCAAATCGAGTTGCCTATTGTATCGCATAACCAATAATGTCAGATTCCTCAAGACATGTAGTATGTAATTACGAAACTGTAGTGGCGGATTCATGGTTTAAAACTATTTTTTGGGTTTTTCCGCCTTAGAAAATTGGAAAAAAATAAAAAATAAAATATAATTACCCTATAAATTGAATAGATAGTCTTAAGTTCTGGGGTACCCGAGGAACGACACTGAAAAATGTTTGTTTTCTGGAAGTTTCGAGGGAAAGTCTACCCCCGTCTTCAGTAAACCTACAAATAAAATACTAAAAGCAGAATATGTCTTATCTTTCGTATCAGAAATATAACCAGAATGGCTAATCTCTGACAAAATGTCAATGAATGTCAATTTATTTTTTTTTTCAGTGAACAACAATATTTTTATAGGTGAGTAGTTTTAACACCTTTTTAACTAAAAACGATTTTTTAGCAACTTCGTATTTTCATTACAATCATTTTTGTTTTTTAGCGTCAATTTTGCAATATGTCACATCTTACGGACCATACTACATGTTTTAAAACTATTTTTTGGGTTTTTCCGCCTTAGAAAATTGGAAAAAAATAAAAAATAAAATATAATTACACTATAATAGTCTTAAGTTCTGGGTGCACTATGAAGGTACCCGAGGAACGACACTGAAAAATGTTTGTTTTCTGGAAGTTTCGAGGGAAAGTCTACCCCCGTCTTCAGTAAACCTACAAATAAAATTCTAAAAGCAGAATATGTCTTATCTTTCGTATCAGAAATATAACCAGAATGGCTAATCTCTGACAAAATGTCAATGAATGTCAATTTAAAGGTGTTATTGGGTCTTGTAAACAATTAAACCCACAGAATTTGATAATTTTTTAATATAAAATAGAAAGTTTACATTCATTTAACTGTTTTGAGAAAATAAAAGAAATGGATGAACTATACTTTTTCTATTAAAAAAACCAAAAAGAAATTCGATATTTTCACTGTATTCCAGTGCGCCATATTCCTTAATATGACAATTTCAAGAAAGACTATCTTGCATTGTTGCCAAACTTACATTATTGTATTGTATTAAATTTTTCATGTTTGTCTCCCGACAGTAACGCATTTGGATCCCTGTGCCGATCCCAAATATTAGACTTTCGCGAGTGATGCACTCCGCTGTCGTTCGCCTTTTATGTTAGGGCTTTAATGATGATGCCTACGGCGCCTAACCTGGTGCTAACCCGGTACCAATCTACCTAGTGTGGTCAACACTAATCGGCAGGCGGGTACATCACTGGCGGAAGCCTAACATTCGACATCGGCCCTCTGGGCGGATGCCGAATATTAGACTTTCGCCAGTGATGCCCTGCGCTGTTGTTCGTCTTTTAGGGCTTTAACGATAACGCCTACGGCGCCTAACCTGGTGCTAACCCGGTACCAATCCACCTAGTGCCTTCGCGCTCATGCTGTACCGATCCACAACCCACAGATGCATTTTGTTTTTCTTATAAAATGTATATAGATCATATATAAAATAAAGTTGGCAACGTAGCATCCCCAGAACACTGGATTTCCGTCCAACAGACGACACTCCCGCTCTCTCTTTATTTAGCAGCTGTAATTATGTTTAAAAACGTTTAATAATGTCTAATATAATAATCACTTCTAACTCTTAGTTAGAAATAATAATTTTGGTGTTATAAAGCATTATAATATAATCAGTCTTTTACGTAGTTCATCAATTAAGTTTGTGAAAAATATGTTTTTAGCGATACGCCAAAAACAAGTTCAGTGCAACCTTCCGAAACCTTAGTTTTTTTGGATATAATTTGAAAAAGTGCCTCATCCATAAATTTTTGTGTATAGGAATTATTAAAAAAAGGTAATCTTTCAAATGTATATTTTAAATTTGTTAAATACCATGGGTAAAATTCTTTGCAAGAGCCGTGTTATTTTTAATTGTTAGAATAAGGTGCGAAATAGGTGTACCTAGAGTATGTTCATTTTGAAGTAAAAAAAGGACACCTCAAAATACAATAAATTAAAATGAACATACTCTATGTACACCTATTTCGCACCTTATTCTAACAATTAAAAATAACACATTTAAATTGACATTCATTGACATTTTGTCAGAGATTAGCCATTCTGGTTATATTTCTGATGCGAAACATAAGACATATTCTGCTTTTAGTATTTTATTTGTAGGTTTGCTGAAGACGGGGGTAGACTTTCCCTCGAAACGTCCAGAAAACAAACATTTTTCAGTGTCGTTCCTCGGGTACCTTCATAGTGCACCCAGAACTTAAGACTATCTATTCAATTTATAGTGTAATTATATTTTATTTTTTATTTTTTTCCAATTTTCTAAGGCGGAAAAACCCAAAAAATAGTTTTAAAACATGTAGTATGGTCCGTAAGATGTGACATATTGCAAAATTGACGCTAAAAAACAAAAATGATTGTAAAGAAAATACGAAGTTGCTAAAAAATCGTTTTTAGTTAAAAAGGTGTTAAAACTACTCACCTAAAAAATATCGTTTTTGGACAGCTCGTGTTGCAATTTGACGCTTTTATAAGTTAATTAAGGAATTCAAAATTTCTTTGAATATACTTTATTTTGAGGTTAGTTCATAGAAGCAAAATAGTATCCGGAAAGAAAAAAAACGCAGGGATCTCCCTGGAAGTTTGTTTTTAAAAAAATATGTAGGGTTTAATAACTGGCTAAAAATTTGTTTATTCCTGTTTATTTCCTCTACTACAGGAAATTAAATAATACCCTTACAATAGAATCTATAACACATATTAATTTTACAATTCCTCTGGTCACAAATGCATCTACGACCTAGATGGTAAATTTGCGAACAATCCGGCTAAATGAAACGTCTAACTTTGTAATGGAATCAATCCGTTTCTTGATTAACAACTTTGCTAAATTTCGCACTAATAAACTTATATGGATGTCCTATAATAATTCTGCCCTATTCTATACATAATAATTTAAATCAAACGGAGTTTCTTAAAATGCTAAATTACAAATTGTTTTATAGTGCAGCTCACAAAATGCGCTTCATCACCGACAATGCCGCAAATGAATAATTTATTTTAAAATAATCTCATAAGAGAAGATAACAAATCATTGTTTATTTATTATCAATTAATTTCGAAAGTCCAGTGCACGTAATTTCGTACACACAACTGAAAGATTGGTATGTCCATAGGAAGCTAGTTCTGTAAATATGTTTTATTCTTTTTAGTAAACTAGATAAATTAGAATTCTTAATGAGTTAATTTATTTTAAATTTTGTATATATTATTAGACCAATAAAACTTAACTGATAAATTGTATACCAAAAATAGAAAAATAAACACAAGTCAACAGTAAAGAATTAAATTCCTTAATACTTCGTCCAAATTTCATCCACTAAAACTAATGTATAGTTAAATTGACAAATGAATGCTAATAGCAAATATATCCCAACAATTTCTTGCACGAAGAAACAAATATCTAGTAATATAACAATTATGAAATCAGAGCTACACTATATAAATATTGGTACTGTTTTACTTAAATTCTTATGATTTTTTAAACACATTTTTTCTCTTTACTAATGGTCTCGATGACACTGAATATATTAGTGCAGATGTAATGGGCGTAATTGGTAACCAAGGAATGAATTACGCCTTTGCATAATTAATCGAACTCCTGAATTACAATCAAGCAGAATGCATAAAAAAATTTTATTTCTTTAGTATGATTCCACAGTTTTATAAATTAGTTATAGGCTTTCATTAAGCCAAAAAATAGACAAGGAATTATACCTTATTAGAGTAACTTTTTTTCGTAAAAATTATCCACTTGGAATTGTTAAATACACTAAATATATTTGTATGAGGCACTAAAAGAATAAACCGTTACAGGGATAGAGTTTAGAACTTTCGAAAGAGAAATAATAGAAACGAGTAGTTAAAAATGATCGTAGATGCGACGAAAGTCCCAAGTGTTACTTTTAACAAATCACTTTGGTACTTAATAAAATGAAAACTCTCCCTGGAACTTTGACATAGGCCCGACGGAAAAAATGCTGTGTCCTTTGATATAGGCTGAATGGAAAGAAAGCAGCTAGGAGCGAGCTGTTTTAGTACTAACTTGTAAGAATAAGAGCTGGCTGTTTCAAGATACCTATCTGCGATTATCAAAAATACATTCTAAACAGGGTTAAAATATCAAAACCACCTTCCTATCGGATAATTTCCTTTTCCGTAAAGAAATTGAGTAAGGCAATAACATCTTACATCAGGGGTGTCCAACGGTCGATCGGGGGTGCTTTTTGAGTAGATCTCGAGAAGAAAATTTTTTTTAATAAGTAGGTACTTAACTAAACTACAAAAATTTATTACGTAATAAAATAACACTCTGCTAGCGGCAAAAGGCGGCTTTATCAAAGGAACGCGCGGTACTTATCAAAGAAAAGCCGCGTTTTTTATTCTTGCCGCTTTTCTAGAAATTTCGGTCGGTGCGTTTGACGGGAACATTCGAGACTTTCGTTCACGCCAATATAAATGTTGCGCCTGCAGGAATTGGAGTCATTCTGAATTGCAACTTGAAGGCAATACTACGTCGATACAAAGTTTATTATCAAAGCGAAGAAAATCTAAAACGTCTCATTTTAATAACGATTGGGAGGAAGAATTTTTGTTTTGTATGGTGAAGGATAAGTGCATTTGTCTTATTTGTCGTGCGTCAGTTGCAATACCTACGCGTGGTAATTTAGAAAGGCATCATAAAACGGTTCATAAAAACTATGAAAAGGATTTTCCGCCACAGAGTGAATTAAGAAAACGAAAAGTACGTAATTTGATATCTTGTTTGAAAAAAAAACAAACCATGTTCACAAGACCAGCCAAACAATCAAAAGCTGCTACAATCGCGTCATTTAAAATATCTCATATATTGGCAAAACACAAGAAACCATTCGAAGATGGATCGGAAGAAAGCATTTATTGAAGCGGGTGAGACTTTATTTGGAGATTTTAAAAACAGAATCATGTCTGCTATTAGAGAACTACAGTTATCTCGTCCGACTGTCACAAGGCGTATTGAAGTCATAAGTCAGGACATGGCAGATAAACTAAAAAATGATATCATGGAATGTACATACTTTTCTTTACAGTTCGACGAATCCACCGATATGACAGACACTGCCCAGCTGTGTATTTTTATTCGGATGGTATTCAATGACATGTTTGCTAAGGAAGATTTTTTAACAATCATTTCTCTGAAGGGGAAGACCCGTGGTGGAGATATATATGACGTTTTCTTCAATTTTGTAAAAAACTACAAGCTACCAATATATAAATTAGTGTGCATTACAACCGATGGAGCACCTGCAATGACTGGAAACAAAAACGGTTTTGTGGCATTGTGTCGAGCTAATGAAGATTTCCCTTCATTTTTTTCAATCCATTGCATTATACATCAACAAGTTTTGTGTTCAAAAGTTTTAAACACGGAAGAAATTATGGGCATTGCAACAAAAATTGTGAATTCCATCCGTGCACGTAGCTTGCAACAGCGGCTCTTTAAGTTGCAGTTGGAAGATAGGGCGTCAGCTGAACACACTGATTTAGTTCTTCACACGGACGTCAGGTGGTTGAGTCGCGGAAAATTCCTAGAAAGGTTTCAAGAATTATTGCCCGAAATAACAGCTTTTCTAGACGAAAGAGGTGATGACACTCAGATGTTGAAAAACGAAAAATGGCTGACTGATTTGGCATTTTTGACTGACATCACAATGCACTTAAACATTTAACTTGACTGACATCACAATGCACTTAAACATCATTAACTTGGAGCTTCAAGGTAAAGGAAAAACTGTTATTGAGAAGAATAGCGCAGTAAACGCATTCAAAGAATAGCGCAGTAAACGCATTCAAAAGTAAATTGCAACTTATGATAGATCAACTGAAAAGAAAGGATCAAAATATTCTTTTAATATGAAACATTTTCCGTCTTTGAAAGCAAGGATTTCTCAATTGAATTATGATACGTATGAGGCTGATTTATCAAATATTTAGGGACAACTCTAAGTCGAAATGCGTTTTATTATGATTGTAGTAAATTGGCAAATGTATCAGCATTTTGCATTTATGAGTTATCCTTTTTCATGTAAAAACAAAATAATGAGGAATTAGCTACTGAAATAGCAAGTCAGTTTAATATGAACTCATGTTCTGTTGAAAATGAGTTATTTTGGTGCAGATTATATCAGATATACATCTCAAAGCTACAGCATCTGATACAAATTTCTGGTGTTTTATATCTGAAGATAAATATCCGAATCTAAGGCAAATCGCCCTTCAACTAGGTAGGTAGGTAGGTAGGTAGGGTGTATGTATCGTGTATTAAAAAATGTATTATAAATACTAATTTATAAGAC
Organism: Kuschelorhynchus macadamiae; assembly: GCA_030620095.1. Lineage (NCBI taxonomy): Eukaryota > Metazoa > Arthropoda > Insecta > Coleoptera > Curculionidae > Kuschelorhynchus > Kuschelorhynchus macadamiae. The sequence goes on along the minus strand of JAUTXW010000268.1, from coordinate 1,806,398 downwards.
ATTTTAATGCAACTGACTTTAAAAAATGTGTATATACGACAACCCTGCATCACACATACTTGCAGCCTCTCAGAGTCGATCGAAAGTAGTCTAAAAATATTGAGGTAGATCGCCAGCAGTTCAAGTTTGAGCACTCCTGTCTTACATGGTGTGATTCAGATGTGACATAATTTGATAAAACTTTCTATTTGTTTTTTGTTGTTTAATTTAGTTTTAATTTAGTTGTTTAGTACTTAAAGAATTTATCTCGTTATTTTTACATTTTTGTGTTTTAATATTTTGGTGGATATAATAAACCAATATTTTAAATTTACGTTTCATTGGTCTTTCTGGCCTAATTAAATTAAAAGAAAAGATAGTACATACAAATTTTTAAATAAAGTAAAAAAGCTATAATTTATATAAAAGGCTTAAGTCGCTCTGTCTACAAAACTGAGTTTTGTAATGGCTCATATTTCAATATAATGATGGATACAGGAGGTTAAGATCTATCACTCACCTAAGACATAACCTGCTACGTCACTTCGTTAAGGTCCTAACAGCAAAAAAACAATATCTCTGGAACAGTGCTGCCGATCGGCGCCAAACTTTTTTTAAAATGCTTATGACATAATCTTGCCTCAGTTCTTGTCCAAAAATAACAGTTTTGACAAACAACAGTTGACAGGTGATTGATTTTTGACATTGCTATTGTCGAAGTGACGCTTATGTAGACTAAAAATGGACGGTGCTCCCAAAAGCGCTCAGAGCAGCCGCGCAGGATTTAAATCTACACTTTGAAAATATGCCGTAAACAAAATTATCATAGCTCTTTTAGTTTTTTGTCGAAATGGTGTGGAGATACGGACGGCTAAAAGACTTGAAAATGCTGCATTTTAATTTTTCGGCACCACTTTTAAAAAAGTTTGGCGTATCTCAACTATCAGATAACTTATCGAAAGTGTGAAAACTATTTCTTATATAACTTTTCCCGTAGAACTCAATTTCGCCTTCGGAATCAGTATACAGGGTCAAGTCAAAAAGTTAGTCAAAAAAATAACATTAAAAAAAAAGAAAAAACAAATTTTTAAAGGTGATGTTTAAATTGACGACCATTTTCTCTAATGCAAAATTGGCACATTTTTGTAATACTTTAAATAGCGTTAAAAAGAATCATTGGTCTCATTCGCAGATTTCGAAAGGGGAAATGAATTACTTGTCGAATTTCTGTTATGCCGTCATGTCGTGTTTTATATACTTCGTTAAAAATAAACTAAAATTGAGAGATCTGGAGATCGTGGAGGCCATCTAACAGATCCGTTGGTAACTATCCATCTTTGAGGAAAGTTATTATCAAGAAATTCTCTTAAAACCCCAGAGTTGTGACTTGGGGCACCATCTTGCTGTAGGTAAACAGCATTATATTGGGCTAATAGAATATTTTCGAGCAGTTCTGGATTAACTTCCTCAAGGATTTATAGGTATCTACGTGTTGTAAGACCTCCTTCAAAAATCCTATAAACTATATGTCTGCCCAAAATAAAACATAACACCCCAACTCCAAAGCGTCCGTGTTGTGCCCTTTCAAACGATTGTGACGAGTAAAAATTCCCGCACTTGAAAAGAAGCATTCGTCTGACAAGATAATAAATCGTTAGCATCGATTTATTGCAAATACCACAGTCAACACAGTGCCCGGCGCTTGGCATCGCCAGGATTCAAATGTTGCACTATATTAAATTTGTATGGATGATACTTATATTTCTTCAAGATCATCTGACCGTCAGTTTTTGGCACACCAATTTCCTTATCAATTTTTCTATATAAGGACGAAGGTGTTGCTTCTATATATCCCAAAGCATCTATCTCTTTTCCTTCCCTGTTCTCTTTGTTATATGTTTTAGGACCCGGGTGAACAAATGATCCGTGCACAACTATAACAAATTTGCTTTTATACGAGCAAATATCTCAAAAAATGGTTGCCTTCTTTCAAGCAAAAACTTATTATGATAATACAGATTTTCATAGCCATAATAGCTTACTTACCTTTGGAAATATAATTCCGAGGATTCTTCAGAATTTTCATTACTCTGTATAAAACATACCAGATAAATATCTACTAAATAAAAATACCAAAAGAACGTTTATAAACTGCTTTATAAAGCAAAAGCTGATCCAAAATCCGATGAGATGAGATATTTGACATTTATTTTTGTTTGTTTTCACAAACAATAGCCATAGCCTTACTATTAAAATATGCATTTAATTTCAGAAAATTTTCATTTATTTGCGTGTTTCTGAGAAAAAGTTTATTTATTATATATTTTTGAAAAGGTAAAAAGAGACAAATTTTATAGCCTATTTATACAGGGTGTTCCATTTAAAAAATAAAGTAGGATCCAATAACTTTTTGACTTGACTTGAAAAGTTATATAAGAAATAGTTTTCACATTTTCGATAAGTTGAGATACGAGGGAAAATGCAACATTTTCAATTTAGCCCTGTATCTTATAAAATAAAAGGGCTATGAAAATTTTGTTAACGACATCTTTAGTTACACGAAAAAGTAGCACACTGTCGCGAAAACCTCAATATCTCTAAAATCTCTATCTATAAAAATAACGGAGACACCCCGCAAAAATACCAAAAATGGAACACCCTGTACATCTTTAATACTACATCATATTGAAATATGAACCATTACGAAACCAGTTGCAGTTTTTTGCTACGATCTCTTAAGCTATGTCATAGTTCTCATTTATCAGTTAGAAAATCGTAATGGTTTTCTAATTGGCCACAGCTGGAACAGTTTTCGGTCTACACATTATAAGTATTTTTAAAATCGAATTTAAAAACAAAATAATTTTAAAACCATTTTATCTAACTAGCATACAGCGGTGCACTAAACAATAAAAAACCAGAGGAAGAACTAAATTTTAGATCGAATAAAAGCAAACAAAATGTAACGCTTATATAAACTTCATGTATATATTCTTTTGAACGAATAAAGGGAAGCGCCACGGGGGCGATATTAAATTTGACTCTTTGGTCGGAAGAGCTCATTTGGCAAACCGAAAGGGGTGACGTTATCGATTGGTTGTTATCTTTTTCGCTCTCCGTGGCGCGACCTCGTTTTCGATTTTTGCATTCCGCTGCGATTCAGAAAATTCACCGTTGTAATAGAGTAAAATCCCTGTCACCCCAAACCTACGTCATAGTATCAAGCTAAAAATTTTTTCTCTGGGTAATAGCTAGCAAGTATTTTCGTTGAAGTAACCGGAACATGGCGTCGCACACTGGATCGAGGCAATGTAAATGGCCGGACATTGACGAACATTCAAAAGTATGGTTTTGTTTGAACAATGTTATGTTTTTATGTTGCAGACATATTGTTATTTATTATATTTATTTATATTATATTATATTATTTATTAGAAAACACCATATTATGTTTTTGGTTACCGATATATGTAGAAAAAATTATAGGTGTTTAAGTTATAATCAACATTACTTAAATCAGACAAAATATTTACTAATTTTTAGTTAATCAGAAAATGTATTATTATTAAATTTACAATTATCTCTGTGTAACATAATAAAAACATATGTTCTGATAATCAAAAACTGTATATATATAAATATATATATATATATAATATATATATATATATATATATATATATATATATATATATATATATATATATGTATATATATATATATCTATTTTTAGTTGTTTCCAAATTTTGAGGAACTTAATTTTTTTATAAATGATTTTTTTTTATTCTACTTTTATAGGTTTTTTTTGGATTTACAAAAAAATGGACAAAAATGGCCAAGTTAAAAGTATGTGTTGTAATAAGGTTAAACATCGCTTAGAGAAGGTATCCACAAGAATTAACTGCGACCACTTGCGACGCGACGGTTCGAAATAATCGTATATTTATTATAGGGTGCAGGTCGAAAAAAAATTAACTCCCGTGTTCTCTAAAAAGGTTTAAGAGTTGCAAGTTTCCTTCAAAATTAAAACTCTGAATTCACCAATTAGGTTTTGCTTATGTCACTATCATATTTTTCAAAAATGACAATTTAAAAAATATATTTGTTTCATTTTTACATATGTCATCTTAAACCTGTAACTATCCAGTTAGACTTGGTATAAATTTAAACTCCTTTAATAAATACCGCTCAAAAACATTTATGTTTGTCAATTTGCTATTCTCAGCAAGCTATGGTTTTGTACTGCACTTGGGTAACTATGGTAACGCTGCGTGTTATCAATAAAGTCAATCCAAGAATATATTTTATTCGCGAATATTCAAAAGTTACTGTGATTTGACTTTATTTATTATGGAAAGTTTAAAGTGTAATAAAGATTTATTTTTTTACAGAAAATTTTTTAAAACGATATCAAACAGGATAATTTGGGCGCTAAAATCTAGTTGTACTGCAAAGCAAATTAAAGAACTTAAGGAATGTGTGAGACTCTTTCGTAAAACTTTGGTTAATAAATGAAAGAAAGCTTTTAGAAACGAAGGAAAATTTTTAATTCAGAATCGCTCTTGGCTTAGCCTGAAATTTAAATGGCCAAAATTTTGCCACAGTTCGGAAATCGATATTAACGGTAGGCAATGAAAGCTCTTTCAAAATTTGTCGGATAGACAAAAACGAAGATGGACGGAAAAATTAAGGCAGGAAAATCTTGATGAACTTGATTTTGCAATATCGTCAAAGAAGTTGGCAGGTTAGTAACGAAGTAACTAAGTTTAACTAATAAAATCTATACCGTTTTATTATTTGCACCCATCACTGTAATTTAAATATGGAGATTTTAGTGAAAAAAAATACTAATAATACAAATATATAACAGTAATAATAATAATAATAATAATAAATAAAAGTGATGAAACATTAATTAATTTTTAGGGTCGGAGAATCAAGGCATTAATACAATTTTGAATTTTTTATACGGAAATCCCAAACAAGCTCAGAATGTCCTTAGTTTTTGCCAAAATATTGATCAATATCACTGTTATTCGTATTCAAATGGGAAGGCTCTGGCTCTATTTGTGTCATGAGGTTTGTCAAAGTAGCAGTACATAAATTTGAGGAAATCAGCACAAGATGAACATTGTAATATTTATCAGTCCTACTATCAGATCCAGTAAGCCAAACAAGAGTATTACCCTCCACAAAATTCAATAAGTATATGTGATACAGTTGCAAAAATAACTTTGCAATCTTTATTAGACAATACCGCAAAGAAAATTTTAGATATAAAAGATTGTAAGAATTGAAGGAAATTGAAGAAAATTGAGGCTGTTAGCGAGCTAACACTTTTTGGAAAATTTGGCTTTGACGGTGCATCAGGGCAAAGTGCATATAAGCAAACCTTTGAAACAGTGAATTCGGAAGATTCTAGCATTTTTATGTCATCTTACGTACCTCTAGGATTACTTCATTCAAACGACTTTTCCAATATTATTTAGCAAAATCCAAAGCCTTCGTCTACGTTTTATTGCAGACCAATTAGTTTTCAGTTAGTCAAAGAATCAAAGGAAATCATTCTACAGTGTTTTCAGTCCCTTAATGAAGAAAAAGAATTGCTTACTAAAACGACTTTTCCTGTTGGATTATCTATAACACAACATTTAACTATGGTTGATGGTAAAATTTGTTCCTGTTTAGCAGGAGTTTCAACAACGGTCTGTTATATTTGCGGAGCAAAACCTACTGAAATGAACATAATGGAGGTAATTTTCGAAAAAATTTTAAACAGTATCTATGCTAGGCATTTATTCAATATTTTATATTAAAGTTATTACTTTGATATTTTGTGGATCTTAAACAAGAAAATTCCAAATGAGAATCAATAGTTTTTAGGAATCCCTACTCTTCACTCCTGGATCAGACCATAACCTAGATTTTAAAAAATGGCCCGCGAGAAGTTCGCAAGAGAAACAACAAAAGGAATATAGGAAAAAACAAATACAATCAAGGTATAGTACTGCTTTTTATATAAATTTTATTTATTAATAATTATTTTTCTAAATTCTAAATAATACTTTATTGTATATCTAGTAGACTGGCAAAACGGAGTCCGGGAATGTGATTTTTCCTACGAGGTATACATACTATATTTCCGAAAATCGAAAACTGTTTACATAGACAATATATTATTTGTTGTGTGTAAATTTTAAATTTTTGGTCAACTGTAAGGAAATGACTATCAAGAAATTTTTTCCTTACAGTACAATAATATTTCCTTGCAGTTATTTGTCGTTACCTAGCATCAACTAAATGCAAGGAAATATTGACTTATTCTTTAAAAAAAGGTGTCAAAAATGCCAATATTTCTGAACGATTTCTGAAGAATTTTGTTTTAGATTTAAGGAAGAAATTGGCCTACATGTGGATTTTGTAAAACAAGAACTGGGTACGTCCAACGACGGGAACACAGCGAGAAGATTTTTTGAAAATTATAGAAAGTCATCTGAAATTACTGGCATCGATGAAACTTTAATAAAAAGATTTTATGTTATACTGTAAGTTTTGGCGTCTGGAGAAAATATTAATGCACACAAATTTGATCAGTTTGCCAAAGAAACAGCAAAATTATTTATAAATTTATATGGATGGTATTACATGCCGGCATCCATACACAAAATTCTCATGCATGGAGCCGAGATTATAAAAAATTTTATATTTTCCGTAGGCATTTTTTCTGAAGAAGCCTCAGAAGCAAAGAATAAATACCTCCACCATTATAGAGAGTTTCGTTCAAGACAATGTAACAGAAAATTCACAAACGAAGACATTTTGCACAATTTATTACTCTCATCAGATCCCCTTATTTCTACCTTAAGACTGACATGTTACAATAAAAAAGATACTATAATGGCCGAAGAGGTTCTTTCTTTGCTTTCAATTTAAATTTTAAGTTAAATTAAGTTTCATTTAAATTTTAAGTTAAATTAAGTTTCAATTTAAATTTTAAATTAAATGAAGATATATGGTTTCTTGTTTGTAAAAAAATACTAGATTATAATTTTGTTATTAATTCTTATTTAGACATTCTAGAAATTTATATATTCAAAATACTTGTTAATAATATTTTCAAGGATATAGTATAATATACAATTAAATTCAAATTTTGTGATTTCGTGGCTAACTTAAAAGCATTCTCTGATTTATTAGTTGAATTTTTGGTTCGTTGTAATTTTTGGTAAAAAGTGGTTGTTACAATCATAAATAAACAAAGACGTAATCTAAAATATTATTGTTTACGGAATGCTGATTTTAACAAAAAAAAACAGAAAGTAAATATTTGTTACTGCGGACCTGGAATCTTTAGTTTTTATAAATCAGTAAAATCGCCTCTAAAAGCTTTATTAGTGCTTAAAATATGAATTTGATCTGCTTATTTGTTTTTCACATATATACTGTTTATATTTTTTTAAACTAATTTTTATATCACCCTGTATAAAAATATTTAAACATTTTATTGCACGTGTCAATAGAACTTGGTTTACATTACATTTATTATGTTTGCGTCCTATTAAAATAATATGAATAGACCTTATGGAATTATCCATCTTATTTAATTTTTGACATACAATTTTTGACACTATAATATACATTTTTGACATAATAATATGTCATATTTATATGAAAATCTAATATTTTAACTTAACGTGACTTTTTTGATCTTTACTAGTCCAAAAGAAATAATCAAAGTTTATCACAAAAAAGATTATTGAATTTTAAAACGAATGTCCAAATTTTCTTATACCTCGATCCACTGTGCGTCGCAACGTTCTGTTTAAGCTGAGACTGCGTAGTCATTACCAAAATGGGGAACAATTTTAGGGTAACTATTTCGTGAATAACATGTAACTCGGACTTTGACTATTACGTAGATAGTACGGAATTGTGTAGTTCCATTTAAGTAGCCGAATAGTAATAATTCAACCTATTCGTCTCTTCCTTATTTCTGTCTTTATTTAATCCGTTTTAAAAATATGTATGTTTCTTTTTAATACAAACAAAACAGTTTTGGAGACTACAAACACTCAAATTGGGAATACGATGTAGAGTAGGTATAGGATACGTTATTGGTTGTTGAGGTAGGATACATGCGTTTCGCTTAGTTTTCTAGCTATGCTAAGGACCTAAAATTAAAGCAGTGGCAATTTCTTTGGTGAATATGCTGATGGTAGTCGTAAAAAAATTATGCGCCTTTAAAATTCCTTCATTTCTAATAGATTTTGGTCAAATATATTGGCCAATTTCAGACTCAAAAATGTAATTTTGGACTTTGGTTTAAATAGTAATTATCATTAAATATCTTATTATAAAAAGTGATTCTTTCTTTAGCGTGATGTTTAATTTGTATATATTTTAAATCTTTATACTCACAAAAATAAACGTCATAGCTAAATATTTATAGGTGAGATGAAAATAAACAATGGCATTCTATTGGACTTTTAAGTTAGCTGCACTTCTTTACTGAGAAAATTACTTAACATCAAGTGTCTATGACTGCCCTCATACGCTTTTATAGTTTTGGATTCTTTAAATACGCAGCTGTAACTTATACCCAATTACTTTGAAGTCTTGAACACTATGGTGGTACGAACAAAGTTATCTACAAAAGTTCCCATTAACCCCATACTATATATTATTACCAAGCGGTTATGATTGACAAACATTTCGCCGGTTCTTTAAAATTTAATGCATTGTACGCGTCGGATCGTAGCATGCGGAGAGTCGCCGTACTTAAGTCACTACTATCATTTAATGCGGTCATTGCCATAAGGCTTTGTTTCATTTTTATTTTTTGTTTCTTTAAAATACCACTTATTGTTTTGTTCAGGTATGACATAACCAAGTTGGGATATTTTTAATTTTCTATAAAATGTGAATGAATGACGAAAGCTACTTTTTTTTCTTATGGGATATGATGCCATTGCCGTTTTAACTTGTTACTCGTAGACGATAACACAACACATACACAACTAGTTGAGAATGACAAATTCGAATCGAATATAATAGAGTTTAATGGCTGTAAACTGAAGGACGGTGGCGACAATATACGATATTGATGCAAAATTTCTAAAGGTTCACTCATTATCCTTAGTTTTTCTTAAATATAACTAAATTAATCTACTTTAGCACATTAATATAAGAAAACTGGACCAGCTTAAAGGTTAATTAATGAAATTATTATTAATTTCAGTCTGTAATATGTAATATGCCCCAGAAAAAAAATCGAAATCTAAATTTCTCGCCTTTACATTGACAACTTCTGTCAGCGTCAGTTGTAAATGTAAGGTTATGTTTTACATTAATAATCTATTTGAACTATCTAGTGCAAACTTACTTTTTCATTTAGAATTTTTACAAATAACAATATTTGTGCAAGCGATTAATGAGAGTTGTCTGCCAAGTGAATTTAGTAATGTAATATGTACTAAAGAAGGCCTACAAAATCAAGTTCCTTTTATGCTAATCATTGAGAAGTTCTACCTCAAATTGAGGTACTAAATGAAGTAAAATATACACTATGTGTAATATTTAATAACATTTCTTGGAGTAAACGTTAACTTAAGACATTTACTGTGATTGTCATTTACAAATTCATCACAAACACTTTATAATTACAAGCAAAAAATAAGTGAACTAGAGTTAAACACATTTCTCCATATGGCCAATGGTTTAGAACTTATTGTTTCAATCAATATTCATTTTAATAATCACAAAAACTAATAGAATAATACACTAAAACAACAAACCTCATAAGAAACCCATGTAGGTAAAAAATAAACAAAACGATTTTAGCAGCAATATGGCCGAACCAATCAAAAATTGATCGCCACTGTTCTTATAAAATCATCCACTGAATCTCGTACCAGCGCCCCCTGTCTCGAGAACCTCAAGTACTTAAATAATTACTGTAATTCTTACTTCAAAGTTGCAACAGAACTGTAATAGCCAGTTTAAAGTAACATTAGACGAAAACTTTTTCTACACCGTACTCGTTTTACTGTGTACAAAGTGTTTATTAATATGTAGTAGGATTATTAGTAATAAATACGTAAAAACTCTTCAAGAGTAGTAGTGGAAACAGTTATAGCTACTTTAGTGACAGCTGGGCACTACGTTAAAGTAGCCAAGCTAGTTTTGCTATGTCGTACAGGACAGTATTAGCGACGCACAATTACTATTACGAGACGCTTTCCGCGGTTCCTAGCTATTTCCAGATATGAAGACATCCTTATTTGTCTTTATCTTAAAGGTAAAGGGTGAGCTCATGCTCCTCTGCACCTTAAGACCAGCCGCCGGCTTGTACACCGTTTTCTAGCATTAATTAGAAACCTGTTCTAATGACTAAACGTAAACTATTTGAGTAAATTAGTGGCCTAAGCCATACCGACGTGCCCCGATTAATTCTAACGATAACTAATCGACAGAGGGGGTGCTCTCCTAAATCGGTCTATTCCCTTCATCCTGTTTAGGGATTCGGCCGTGACGTATTAGATTTTGGATGAAGGAAATGATCGATTAATCTAGATAAACGACGTTTGAGATTAATATTATTAATCTCTTTGGTCGGAGGTCGAGCGAATTTTAAAACAGCTATAATAATCGTTTTTCAGTAGGTACTAAACAGAAATGATTTATTGTATAAAACTAGATTGAAAATTAAAAATCTGCCTCAAGACTAAATTTTAAAGTTTTAGTTACGTAATAAGTGTCTCACAAAAGTACTTTACCTGCTCTCTAAGGTACTAAAGCCATTCCATCCACACACTCTTCATCGGTACGATAAATAATAACTGGCTCTATTATTAGCTGGAATTTGGATAGCAATCAGAGATCGCTTGATAATTTCATTGATCATTCTATGACAGGAAGAATCTCCTGTACTTTTATTTTAACAGTTTTGCCGCAAGTGCACGTATTGGTTCCTGAAGATTTAAGAGACGACTTGCTTTTTTGAGTCTCGGCAGTTATAAAAAAGATTTTGTAGAAAAAACTTGACGCATTCTATAATTAAAGTTCTTAAGGTTTTTACACATTTCAGAAGAAATTTCAGAAATATTGTTATTGGTAACCAAGCTTCAAAGCATGCGTTATCTATAAAAGAAGAAACATATGTCGGAAGAATTGATAAAATAAAAAAAATACAGAACCAAGAAAGGCAGAATAAAGTACAAAATAAAAAATATACACAAAGTTTAGGTCTCAGTCAAAAATAAGTTTATAAGAATAGGTTACATGTTTTGCCTTAACGGGCATCATCAGACCTAAATCCCTTAATTTTTGACTAAAATTTGAAGTCAACTTGGATTCGTACCAAAATGTTACCAGTTGATTCCAATATAATACTTGATGTGTTTGCAAAATTTGAGATGAATTGAATGAGTAGTTTTGTAATAATAACTTTTTTAACATTTCACTGAGTCGCCATTTTGTTTTGCCATATTGGATTTTTATCAAAATCTTAACAGGCCATTCCCATATGTCCCTTAATTTTTGACTAAAATTTGAAGTCAATCTGGTAAGTAGTCTTTAAGCTATGCCGCGAACTGACAGGCAGACAGACAGACAGAAATACCGACAGACGGACAGACGGAATTGATAAAACATATTTTTTGGCATCTAGCGACGCTAAAACGTAAAAATGTATAAAAGTGAAAGGGGGACTTTTTCACGATTACAAATTTAAACTTAATTTTTGACCAAAATTAATTATAGCACACAATTTGAAATTAATTTTTTCGGGAATTTTGTTCCGCCAAGTAGTTTTTTGATGTTTTTGCAAAATTTGACGCTGGATGAGTCGAATAATTTTTTTAACATTTCACTAAGTCTCCATTTTGTTTCGCCATATTGGATTTTTATCAAAATGTTACCAGGTCATCATATGACCAACGTTAATCGAAGTAGTTTTTTAGCTACGCTTCGAACAGACAGACAGACCAACGGAATTGAGAAAACATGTTTTTTGTCTTCTATGGACCCTGAAACGTGAATATCTGAAAACATCTCGGAGAGTGATTTTTCACGATTACAATACTTCCCTTTTACGAGGGAAGTAAAAATCGTATTCTTTTTTTTTTGGATATGACTATTTGATCCACATTATACATTCTAGTTCAAAAGCATTATATATTCCATTTCAAAAGCAAAGAAAACACGGTCCGGGCCAAAGGGCAAACGATAGAGCAAACCTATATACATTGTCGTCCAGCGTTCCTCTATAATATTTATGCATCTGCTTTAAGCTGGAAAAACAGAGTAAAAGAAAATAGCGTGCGAGAGAGCAGGAAAATCAATAGTGTTTATTGTGCCCTAAACGAGATGAAAATTACGCTGGACGTCGGTTCTTTTGTACGGGTACGTTTTTTATGTTTGACTCGATTTGAGAGTTTGCCTCGCTTTTGTAGCAATGACAGTCTCGTCACGTAATTGAAAATCCATTGGCGGTTCTGTATGAACAGCGTTAACGAACCGTAGTTAGCGTTAAAAAAATAAACTGCTGCCCGTCTCAAGTGCATAAAGTAAAATGTTGGTTTAAATTAAAATGTATATATCCGGAAACCAGGTAGGATATTTTAAGGCGACTAAGAAATAATGGCTGTTGAGTTTAGACTGTGTCAAATTGGAATTACTTTCCGACGTTTCGTCTGCGATTGTACAAGACATCTTCAGAGTTCTTCACTACATGATACTAAACACTGAATGAACTCCGATAAGCAAAATTCAGGTATTTCAGCCGAAGAGCTCGTGACAAAAAATGCAAGTTTTATAATTGTTCATGCAATACTACATCATATGAAAATATGATGTAGTATTAAGGGTGTACATGAGGCAGCATTCACTTGCAAGATCAGGTAGCGGCACACACTGGTGTGCGCTCGTTATTCGCACTTCGAGTGACTGCTGACTGCGTTTGTTCGATTAAACTGAGGTTGGACTATTTTTTTCTTTAATTGTATATAATAATTGAATAGTAAACAAATTTCCTGCTATTACAAAGCTCTTGTACTGACATCATTATCGCAACATGTGCTGACAGGGTGATTTTTTTACTTATAGATCTTTCATGCTCCCTAAGTCTACTAAACACATGCCGTCTAGACTTTTCTATATATACTTTACCACAGGAACAGAGAATTATATAAACGAAATGTCTTTCGGCGATCAATCTTTTTGTGCGTATTAAAGATTGTACGAATACTGAAATTTTATCTGTGGTACCCTGTATAAAAGGTAAACTATCCGGCCCACGAGAGAAGCATACATTTCAAATAACGTGCAAAAACATTAAAGATCTAGCACACATAGTTAATTCGTAATTACTGTCAACCAACCTAAAACTGTATTCTTCAAATCATAAAGACTAAAATCGAAAAATAATTTAATTAAGTGTACGCACAGATCGGGGAGCCCGATGATCTTGAAGCACTCCGAGTGATGCGTTATGAATAACAGTCGGCTCTGAGCTCTCGCATCGCATATTCGCGTACGATCGAGACTCTCGGTTCGAGAATATCCTAGTTGCTTATTGCGGGTAATATATAAATCGCTCAGCGCGCGTGTCAACTCATTACTTCTTAACTACTGATAAGAAAAGACGCGGGAAATATTCAAGCAAATTCAGCTCAGAAGAAAAAAAATCTATCCTGCTATCATGTATAGTGGTAAACCTATGTGTTTGTTTGCAATGAAACAATTTCTGTTTTAAAAGAATAGAATATGAAGCGGCATTACTCCAGCAAGCATTTCGCTCAATATAATTTACTTACGGGCTAGTTAAGAAAGGATAAAATTAAAAAACTCATTACCGATTTAGGGAAACAGCAACAAATGTTCCATTTACAAAGATCGAACCTAGACAGTGTTATTAAAGCTAGTTTTATAGTTAGTTCCAAGGGAGGGACAGTTTGTTAAAGAGCCCAGAAAGGAAGGAGTTTGAAAAAGTGAGCTTACAAAACTTGTGCTCTAAGTCCATTCGACTGAAGAACATTATAAATGTGGTAGTAAATACCATCAATTTCATTAGATCCCGTCCATTTAAAGCATTTTTGGATGAACTCTCTTCAGAACACGATGATGTGACATACTATTGCGAAGAACGGTAGCTAAGCAAAGGTAAAATGCTAAAAAGATTGTAAGACCTTAGAAAAGAAATAGCTGATTTTATGAAAATGAAAGAGAAAACATTGCCGCAAATTTGTGATTCAACATGGCTTTGTGACTTGGCATTCCTGGTAAATATCACAGGACACTTAAACGACCTGACCTTGAAGCTTTAAGAACAAGGGCAATTGTTAAACCAGCTTAAAGCTTTTCAAAACAAAAACTGCTTGTGGGAAACACAAATGAGAAGTAAAAACTGTTTTAATTTTTTGACATTATCTAGTCACAAAAATATTGAATACGGTCACTGATCGGTTTTCCGATTTTAACAATATGGATGCACTTTCAACATTTTTGCCAATCCTTATAAGTGTAATGTGAAAGATGCTTCGCTTCACCTACAAATGAAGTTGATCAAGCTTAAAGAAGACTCATATTTGATGTTGTGGAACTAAGCGAATTTTACAGAACATACCTTTCCGAAGAAAAGTATCCACAGCTGAAAGTTTTCGCACGAAAAATAATTTGTACATTCGGTAACACGTATAAATGTGAGCAGCTTTTTGCAATCATGATAATTAATAAAAATAAGCATCGTACTCGACTTACAGATATTAATTTAGAAAACACTTTGCGCCTATGTACTAATGATATTGACCCTCAATATTGATCATCTTGTTTCTCAGCTTCAAACTCAAGTCTCTCATTATTTTTCAATTGATTTTTCTATCTGTTTTTGTTAATTTGTTTTTTATATGTTTGATTATACTATTATAATTAATAAACAAAAAAAAGGGTGAACTTCTGTCGCTTTTTAATTCACTACTATCTACTTATTTCTTACGTACGCATACTGGTCTAGGCCTTGATATTACCGCGCGGAAACTCAATTATTTATTAGAGTCGAATGAAAGATATTTTATGACATCCAAATTATTTCAAGTGTTGTTAAATTTATTCTGTCTACCCTCCCACCACTTCCCCCTATTTCTCAGTTGTACAGAGCTCATTAATAACCAAAATATTAGTATTTACAATTATTACAAGGAGAGGTTATTTAAGTTCTTCAAACATTGTTTTTAATTCAGGAACAGACGATTTAGATAAACTTTAAACTATGGCATAATATTGGTTAGTCAAGTGTTTTATATTAATGAATTTCTAATCACCTGTATTGTCATAAAACATTATATTTAACCTATACTTATACTAATCAGTCTTCCTCCTCACTGCTACTCTCTGGTACATCTACTGTGTTTCATAGTCATATGAAGCTTCTGAGTTACTTCATGCTGATTTCCATATATTGTAATTTTTGTAGGTCTTAGTGCTGCGACTTGTTGTTTTACATTCTTAACCTGTTCTTTTGTCAACTTGATGCTTTTCTTTTTCATGACAAATCTGATTCGTCGACAAAATCAGGTTGAGGAGGGTGCTGGGTTGTTCCACACATTTTTTTCGAATCTGTTACTTGATGCTGTTAATTGTATGGGAACTAGAGATACAGCAAATAGGTCAGAATCTGATATATTTTTGAAGTTCTCCGGAAGAGATTGCTTGTACTGTTTTGGATTGCTGGACCCATCATCTCCGATCAAAACAGTCTGTTTCAAAACTTCTGCTTGGAATGTAGTTAAACGATTGACTGTATGATCCAACAATGCTTACAGCTGGATAGTGGCAGTATACTCGTTGATATGTATCGTAATATTTGGAGAGTGGCACTCTTTCTTGCTTTGCAGAATATGATTATATGCAAAGTAAATATCTACGTTTTGTAATTTAGCTTGCATTCTGATGACATCGTGAGAATGGTTAGTTAATCTAGCATTAACGAATATCTAGTGTCTTGTAAAACCTTCTTAAGTTTAATAGCATTTTCCTTTGATTCTGATATCTGTCCCAAAACAAATGCGATATTTCTTTTTCCGGAGATATTGAGGCAGCGTACACAATCTGCTCAGAATTGTTTTCAGCGATAATCTTCTTTATTTTTTCTAGTTTAGTTCGTTTTGAATTTTCACAGAATGAATTTGGTTTTTTTCCTTGAGGAGGTTTTATCATCACTTTTAATTAAAAATGGGGTATTTAACCAGTTTCGGTAAAAAGTCTCAAAGTGATTTCTGCATGACCTCAAGCATTTAGCCTTAAAATTGGTGTGGAAATTATTAATTTGTTTCTTAATTTTTAGTTTAAGATTGTTAGAAATATTTGAAAATCTTAGAAATTGCAAGATGTGTTTGGTGAAATCTTTTTGAGTTTTACCATGGCCTTTAATCAAGTTACAAAGAGTTGCGTTGGTGAGCGGTTCTGGCAGATCTAGACTTTATAAGTCAAATTAGTTTTCTTTTTAATTGCGATCACGATTTTAGTTATCTAAGTAAAATTATCTTTAATTTGACATCCCACAAGCCATGATTTGTATAAAAAAAGCGGGGGTTAGAAAACGAGGAAGCTTTAAACAAAAGGCTGGACAGGCATCTATGAGATCTATTGTAATATTATGTTTGCAGAAAAAATAATGTAAACAACTTACCTCCCATGATACCCAAATCCAAAATGACACGGTAGTTTTGTCACTCACACTGAATGATATTTATTAATATTATTATTATTATTATATACATACAACATTTAGCAGAACGACAAAAAATATTCAACAAAACTGACCCACTATGACGTTTAAAAGTTTAAAAGTGAAAGTTAAATAGCTTAGCTTAAATTTCTAACGCGCAGCTTCTTTTGTTTCATGGCACTCTAAATTCTTACAGTCGCACTTTGAGAGCCGTTGTCATAGAAACTGCTGTTTAAGTACACACAAACAATGCATCGTTTGACGTCATGCCTGACAAAAAGTTTTATTTACGTTTGAATTAGTGTTAGAATTTTTTTGAATTGTATAAGTTGTAGCAGGTTGTAGCAGCCAATTTCTTCATATGCTATAAGAAAAAGGTCCAGACTTGATCGTACAGCAGATCAGTGTTTAAATATTGCTAAATATTATACAATTTTTATCTACACAAATTATGCATTTTTCATCAAATAAGTCGATTTTGTAGGGCTGCACAAGGGGCTTTAAAAACCAAAATTGACCATAATCTTATCATATGAAGGGGAAACTATCATCGACATACCTAAACCAACGTTTAGTTTTGTAAAAAGGCAGAGCTAGAGCAATTTCCTCGAAAGTCTCCATAAATAGGTTCACTACCACAGAAGATAGAGGAAATTCCATGACTTCGCTTGAGGTCCGAGGTCTGCTCCTAAAAATTACCTTGAAAAATGAAATTTGTGGACGTTAAGAACTCTCTAATCTCTAATTCCGAATCGAGCTTTTTATATTTAAAAATATGTGTAAATTCTGGAAACTTAAATTTTTAAATTTTTTGTTAGCCTAATAATTAATAACTAATAGATTATAACAATAAAAACATCTCAATGTCTAAATCTCATATAGTAGAGTTGTTATAAATTCTCCACGAAGCGAAATAATTTTAGTGGCTTTTGTTTAACAATTATCCGACTTGAAATAAAAACGAAAACTTAAAAAAAATTGTTAATTAACAATTCGGTTATTTTATGAAAAATTAGAAAAAATTTTAGAAGGATATTGTTCTTTAAGTGTCTAAATATTATAACTTGTTACGGCTGGTTTTATAGTCAGAATTTAAAACAAATAGTTATTTGATCAATTTTCTAACATACTCTCCATTTAACAACCAAAAACAAAAAAGAAAAGAAAGTCTTTTTTTAACATCAAATCAATCATATCTTACAAAAATTACAGGTTTTTTAAAATTTATTGCTTTTTGAAACAAATCTATTGCTTTTTTGACATCGATCTACTGCTAACCCGAAATTTCATCTGGCAACACTGTCGTTCACCTTTACCCAAAATCCTGAGAATACATTGTATCAAACAAACAATCTAAACAAATAACTCTAAAGTATATTTGATGTTATTTCAATCCAATTCAATTTAACTGGGATAACGAAACAAGTCGTCCTTCAAAGTTTACGCTGAAGGTAACTTGAATTTAATTTATAAAATGTTATTTTAAAGATAATAATTTAGTAATTCGCCCCCTAAATTCTTGACACAATACACCATTATAATCCTAAGTGCTTGTTTACCGAACGTAAACTTTCTCGAAAAATAACTCGAAGTAAAAAAATGCCTCCCAATCCCGTTATTAATGGAAAGTAAACATCGGCATTAGAAATTAGATTTGGTTTATATAAAGTTGGCTGAAAATGGCAGAATTGAATTTGCGAGAAGGCGAGAGAAGTTTCGAAGTGGATGAAAGGCCTTCCATTACGTTTAGTTGCTTTTTCCATTCTAAGACGGGACTTAATCATCGCGCTCCGCTACTTTGCAATGCTCTCTCGAACTTGTACTTTACTTAACTGCTTCTTGGTGACGTTAAAACTTATTTTTACCTGTTTCTAATTGGATAGTTAATTGGTGCTATAAATCAAAATACTTCGTACTAAATGATAATCACATTCAACATCAGAGCGGGCACCGGTATCTAATTTGCTGCAGCTCGAAGAAGCCATTGCAGATCTGGCGTCCGTCCTATTTATTCATAAATTTAATATGTCGAATGTGTATGACTATTTTTTGACTGTGGCCCTGTCCAAGGGGTTGAGTATTCTGAGTTTTTAATAATTAAGTAACATTTGTCTAGATATTAAAGATTGTATCCGCTTTTGTGATCGCTGTGGCCTGTAGAAATTTTATTTTAAATATACACGTCTAAGGGCCGGACCGGAGACATTTTTGTCTAATATAACTGGGCAAATAAAGTTATTATTACTTAACATAGAACGGAGGCTTTCACGGCTTTGGTCAATTAAGAAATCATGGTTCTTGGGATTAGACCGTGTCAAATTGTAATTACTATCCGACGTTTCGCCTTCGATTGCACGAGGTATCTTCAGGGATCTTTACTCTACGAGATCTGAACACTGAACGAGCTCGAAGAGATTCAGGCGGGCTTTTATACCCGACTTGTGCTCACCGAACCGTGACCCTGTGTTAAGATCGGTTTCCACGTTTCATGGTTCGGCGAGCACAAGTCGGGTATAAAAGCCCGCCTGAATCTCTTCGAGCTCATTCAGTGTTCAGATCTCGTGGAGTAAAGATCTCTGAGGATGCCTCGTGCAATCGAAGGCGAAACGCCGTGATTTAGATACAAATGCCCGAAAAATATCAGAAATTCATCTGAAATTAGCTTCTAGATTAGAAAGAACTACCTTTACCACTTTGGACAACATTACCAACGCACAGGCAGAAAAAATCCATCAAGAAGTTACACTTAAGCAACAAAAGAAGTTTGAAGCCCTCCTGAACAGAAAAAATCCAATGAAACCTCCGCAGAACACAGGTATCAACCTGTCATCGAAGCCGTTATCGGAAGCAGAACTTTCCATCCTTTCCAAGGGCCAAAACTTCGCAATAGCACCGAGTAGCATTCCCGTAGAAGACATAGTATCTTCTGCAGCAATCAGAAGATTACTAGTGACAGATATGAGACAGCGAAGATCATTAAAAATTCAAAACCACCGTAGTCGAACATCTCCGCAGCTGAAAAAACAGCAATGAAGACCTTAAACGAAGACGCAAACATTCTGGTACTTCCAGCAGATAAAGGCAACGCCACAGTCGTCATGGAAAGAACAGAATATGTGGAAAAGGTTACTCAGCTTTTGGACAACAACACCTATATGGTTATGCAGGCAGACCCCACAAGTAGAATAGAAAGACGCATTACCAATTTGATCAACACATCCAGTCTACCACCAGCGGAGAAAAAATCATTAAAATCAAGCAGCTCCAAGATTCCCAGGTTCTACGGTCTTCCGAAGATACACAAGGACAATGTACCACTTCGACCGATCGTCAGTTCAATAGACTCGCCCACATACAAACTAGGTAAATATCTTTCAAATTTTCTTAATCCATTTACTGGAAAAACAATTCATTCATTAATAACTCTGCATATTTCGTGGAAAAACTTAAGACAATCCAGTTGGATCCCGAAGATATTTTGGTCAGTTTCGTTGTAGAATCACTTTATACAAATGTTCCTGTCAACGACTCAATTTCCATTATATCAGACATACTGGATAACAATAATCTTGATAAGAATTTAATAGACCTAGTAGAAGCTTGTCTTACATCTACTTATTTCATTTTTCAAGAAACTTTTTATGAACAAACTTCAGGGGCAGCTATGGTATCTCCTCTATTACCTGTGGTAGCGAATATCTTTATGGAAGCCTTTGAGGATATTGCTCTAACATCCGCTCCACTAAAACCGAAGCACTGGTTTAGATATGTAGATGATACTTTTGTTGTTTGGCCTCATGGACAGGATAATCTTCTCATATTTCTAGACCACCTCAATCAGCAACATCATAATATCAAGTTCACGATGGAAATTGAATCTAATGGAACAATTCCCTTTCTAGATGTCTGTGTTTACAGGAAGGAAAATGGTACATTAGGACATTCTGTGTATAGAAAACCGACGCATACAAATAGATACTTAAATGCAAATTCTCATCACCATCCAGCACAAAAGAAATCGGTTTTTAACTCACTAGTATTCAGAGCTATTTCGATTTCTGATCAAGATTCTTTAATATCGGAAACATCGAAACTGACCGAAGGTCTCAGAGGGAATGGCTATTGCACTGAAGGGATTACGCGTTCAATTAAAAGATATGGTAAACCAACTCCGCCAAACGAGAATGATAAAGAGCCACCATTAGGTAGTGTTGTTCTTCCCCAAATACATGGCACTACAAACAAAATAAGACGATTACTTCGGCGGTCCAACATACGTACAATCTTCAATACACATAAGAAAATTGGACAATGCTTGCGATCCCCGAGATCTTGTACCTTTCCAAACAGAAGGAATATATAATATTCATTGCTCCTGTGGAGAAATATATGTGTGAGAAACAGGACGCTTAATATCAACAAGTCTTCTTAGATATTATTACTTATTAAGAATAACCTAAAACTATTGCAAGTACTAAGCGTAAAAAGGATAAAGATAAACAAAAATAATATATATTTTCGGATAGATAAATTAAACAAAATTAATAGTAGAAAATAAGAAGTTACCATTCAAATCACAATCACTTTCCGTGTTGCTTGTTTATACTTTTTACAACAGACATAATCCGTTTTGATCTTTACCCACGACTCGAACATTGCCACTAAACTCTTAGACTAAAACTTGAAAATTAACGGCAAATAATCAAAAACGTGGGTCAACTGTGCTTTCTTGTTCAGTACTGAAGCATGGCATGAGATCTAACAAACAATATTATTCGTAAAGGAAGCACGTAACGACAAATCATTTCGTAGCCGCCAGCTGTTTTGAGTCCACTAAAGTGTCCGCTATGATCTGACAAAATATTTTCATTGAGATTATCGGGAAGACAATATGTTTGCTTGTTTTTCTGTGACAACAAAATTTATCTTTATGTTTATTGATAAACTGATGTAGACCTTTCGATATTACAAAAGTACAAATAAACAAATGTTTAGAAAATTTCCACTGTATTACAAATATTGACAGCTGTTTTTACAACACTGTGTCTTCGTCAGAACATTATTCAATTCTAAATAATATCCTTTTTGACCTATCTATCTTATCGCTCCTTATATATGCACTCCGTTCCAAAAAAAGTGACCCAAGTTTAATGTCTTATATCTTCTAAACCAGTGGATCGATTTTGAACAATTTTTTTTTCGTAAGTAGGTAATACCCTTGTCTTTCAGCAAAAATGAAACAAAGTAAAAAGGTCTCAAAGACTCTTGGATAATAATGTAAAAACTAGAACTACGCTTTTTTGCTATTTTTTAACTTGCCCTGTGGATTAGTTGAGTATTCGTATAGAAACAGTTTACACCCTATATGAAAGACCCTTTTTTTGTGAGTATTTTGTTTTTTATTCACAATTACAGCTTTTTTGCTGAAACCTTACAAAGCTGCATAGTTGTTAATGAAAAAACTTAGACAATGTTTTTTTTTAACTTAAAATAACCATAACTGGACAAGAATTTGAGAAAATGTTGTTACTGCCGAATATTGGCTTCTCTATAGCAACTCTGAGAACTTCTTATCTTGTAGCATCCTCGAAATTAGTTTCTTATTCTTTCTATTGGTATATCTGCCATTCTTTTGGTGTTATATGTGCTAGTTCTGTAAGGCTTTCCAGAGACCCTTCGCGAGAACGCACTTTTCTTAATTTATTCCATAAATGTTTTACTGCATTCATATCGGGGCTTCTTGCATCCGGCGTTACCCGCACTTTCGCACTATTGCTAGGGTATACGACTGGGGATTATTCTACGTCAGAATATGCAGAACGATGTTCAGGTATAAATTAACTTCTAGCCTTTAAATTCACTGCTGCTAGACGTACACAAACCGTCTGCTCACTAACCATAGCATCTCGAACTTGGCGAGGATCTTCTTGAACTTTTAAAGGTGTATTTGACCGATTCCGTAAAGTCCGCAAAAAAAAGTCTTGCAAATTCGTAATCAGCGACAAAAACTGAACTGACAACCCTTTAGGTCTTTTTTAATGGAACTAGAAATTATGTATTAAAAATGTCAGCTAGCGGATGGACCATGTCATGACAATTAATTTGTTATAGTCCGTCATATTTGTCAGTTATGTATTTCACTAACTTCATGATTGTCATTTTTATGCGAAAAATGATAGGAGTAGTAAACGCTACGCCGCTCGTGCTGTGGGGATCCCTGAAGCAACAGCTCGTAGAGTGATCCTGAAATATGAGCAAACAGGAAGGATTGCTCGGAAGGTGGGTTCTGGTCACCCTCCAAAAACCTCCCCTGGAGATGATCGCTTTTTGAGACTGCGGATTTTACGGAATCGATCGAATACGGCTGTGAAAGTTCAAGAAGATTTTCGCCAAAATCGAGATGTTATAATGAGTAAGCAGACGATTAGTAGACGTCTAGCCGAAATGAACTTAAAGGCTGCTAAAGTTCCTAAATTGCTACCTTATCATCGTGCTGCTCGGGGGTACTTTGTACAAAATTATGGAGAATGGACCAATCGTGAATGGTCAAATGTCCTGTTTACTGATAAATCAAGGTTTTGCATTAAAATGGTGGATGGGAGAAAAAGAGTATGGAAAAGAACTGGCGAAAGATTCAATCAATCTTTGATAATAGAATGCGATAATTTTAATGGTGGTTCAGTAATGGTGTGGAGTGGAATTTCCATGAATAGAAAGTACACCCTTCATTTTTTTCCCATTAGAGAGTCAATGACATTTTAGAGCAGTATGTGTTACCTCTTGTTGATTTAGTTGGTAACAATTTTATTCTAAAGCAAGATAATTCCCGACCGCATACCGCAGTAATAGTGCAGAACTTCCTAGAAACTGCGGGTATCGCCACATTACAGAGGCCTGCGAGAAGCCCCAATATGAATGCCATAGAACATTAGTGGGATAGCCTAGTAGAATTGGCAGATGCGTTATCAGAAGAATGGGACCGTATACCAATGGAAAGACAAAGAAACCTAATTTCAAGTATGCCACGCAGATTAGAAGCTCTTAAAGTTCCTAGAAGAGGCAATACTCCGTACTAAGCGCATTATTCAAGTTCTTTTTTATCCAGATATAGTGATTTTGCGTGAATAAAAAAGTTTTATAAAATCCATTTCATTTTTATTTTATTAGAATATCACTTCGGAAAAATCAAGTTGGTACCTTGGCAAAACCAGAGGTTACAATAAAAAAGCTGTAATTCAGACATTTTCAAAACAAATTAATGAATAGAATAACAAATTTGTCTTAGAAGATGGGTCTTTCATCTAGAATGTAAGAATTTTCTATACAGCTGCTCGAATAATACACGGGATGAGTCAAGAAACAGGAAAAAAAGCAAAATTTAAGTTTTTCCATTAACATTCATGTAGATTGGTAAAGTTTCAGCAAAAAAGCTGTAATTCGATCAATTTTAAAGATAAGTTGACGAATAAAAAAACAAAATGCTAACAAAAAAAGAGTCTTTCATATAGGATGTAAGATATTTCTATACGAATCCTCAACTAATACACAGGGCAAGTCAAAAAATAGCAAAAAAAAGCATGGTTCGACCTTTTTAATTTTTATCCAAGAATCTTTGAGATCATTTTCATTTGTATAATTTCTGCTGGAAGATAAAGGTATTATCTACCTATGAAAAAAAATTCTTTAAAATTGGTCCACTCGTTTAAAAGATATAAAGCATTGAACTTGGGCCAAAAATTAAGTGCATCACATTTTTTGGAACTAAGTATATTATATATTATACTCCTGAATATAGTATAGAAAATGCTTTTCAATTAGTTGATAATATTTAAAACATAGTCATTCCTAAAAATGCATTTTTTGTCTCGTTCGATGTGCAGCATCTGTTTCCCCATGTCCCTGTCATAGAAGCAAACAAGTTAGTAGAAATTTTGGTAAATAAAAATAATGTAAATCCAGTCATTAAAAACGATATTCTGGAAACATTGTCAGTGTGTTTAGGTCAGAACTACTTTGAGTTTAACGGATCAGTATATCTGAGTGAGAAAGGTTTGATAATGGGGAGTCTATTTAATCCTATTTTAGGAGATTTTTGTTTTTAGGTAATAGAATCGTTGATACACAAACACCCTTTAAGCAAAAATTATATTCATTGGTATAGGTACGTAGATGATATATTAGCTTGTTTTACGGGTACACAAAGGCAATTGCAAGTTTTCCTAGAATACATCAATAACCTAAACAAAAATATTAAATTTACAATCGAATTACAACAAGAAAATAAATCCATAATTTTTTTTAGATTTAACTATCACAAACATTAAAGAAAAACGTTAATTTAAAATCTTACGCAAACCCTGATACACTGATATTAATATAAACAACTATTCTAACCACCCTATTTCAATAAGATTTCAAATTTTTGTGCAAAAATTAGGTATAACATACATAGATAGATAGATAAACGTTTATTTATTCCAAAATACAACAAAGAATTATACAAAAAAAACAGTGGGTGTGGAACAATGTCAAAAGTAACATTACAATTACTAAATAGATTCAGATATAAAATACATTGCGTTTTTTCTGCATCTTAGAATCCATTTATCACCATATCACAAATACAATCATCATAGGTTAAGTACCTATAAAACCGCATTACATTGCGTACAATTTCTACAATTACTGAATAAAATATATACATTTACAGATTAAAATACCTATATGTCAAGTGTAGCAACAGTAATATGTCAGGGGGAGAGATAAAGAGATAAACTACTAAATGATGGTACGAGTCAAAGATGGCGGTTAAATAAAATGCTTGTAATCGTGCAAGTTTGCAAGAACCCTAACACATCTTCACATTTAGAGTCCCTAGATTTAAAAAAACATATTTACTCACTTCTATTGGTCTATCGGTTGGTTTGTCTGTTTATCAATTCGTCGCATAACTAAAAAACTACGAACCCGATTGATTTTAAACATTGGTCAAGAATTATACAGTGATGACCTGGTAACATTTTGGTAAAAATCCAATATTGCGAGACAAATTATTACTAAAAAAATTGTATCCTATTTACCTTTTGCACAAAAATCAAGTGTTACATCATAGGAGTGACCTAGTAATATTTTGGTACGAAATCGAGATGGCGGATCAAAATGGCCGTCAAATAAACCGTTCAAAAAATTCGCGTTATATAGTAATATAGGTATAAACTGGTAATTTTTTTGGTACGTATTCAACATGGCAAAACAAAATAGCAGTCTGAATTTTTTAAAAAATCACTAAAAAATTACTTATTCAACTTCAAAAATCAAGTGTGGCGTAGATAGAAACTGATAAATAATTGGCACGGATCCAACATGGTGGATCAAAATGGCTTCTAGAAATATTGTTTGAAAAAAACAATATATATGTGTTAGAAAACCTTACTCTTTCTAATAAAATGAAAGCTTGATAGCAAGGGTACTTCCGAGTAAAGAAAATTTACCGAATATTTGTTTCAAAATTCTGCCCTCTTGATTTAATGCAAATTGCTATCAGTAAAGATTCACCAGTGTCTCTTTAATGGTGTAAAACAGCCATTTCAAACATGCGGCCCAGTGAGCACTTTTCTGCAACCCAAATCAGTTTTGAAAACAGACAGATAATGCGGCCCGCGAACAAGTTGAAAACCATTTTTGGCTGCAACAACGATTAGTATAATAAAATGTACAATTGTACATAGTGCCATCTATGTTTAGGAGGATGAACTACACATACACAACCTAAAGCCAAACGTTATCTGGCTTGTTCCATGAAATTCTATCGCGCAAAAACACAGATGACGCTATCTGAACATTCTGGAAAGAACTCGAGAAATCACAATCCGTTTAAAAGCCGTGTTCGATTGAGTTCATTCGTTCAGTGTTCAGTTATGAGTCAGTTGCGATAGAGTTTAGAATTGAGTTGCGCACTTATTGTTACAACACTTAACAGTACTTATTATAATGTATTTCGGATACAGTTTTTAGCATGTCTCTTTCAAAACCAAGTGAAATTAAAAGGAAACTTATAGATGAGCATCGTATCTTTCAAGAAAAGTGGGAATTACAGTTTTTTTGCTGTGAAATGAAAGAAAAAATTATTTGCTTGATTTGTAATAGTACAGTCGGTGTCCCAAAATTATATAATATAAAACGTCACTATGATATTCATAAAACTATGTTTGACAAGTATACAGGCATGGTCAGAAACGAAAAGTTAAATCGCAGTTGAAAGATCAGCAGCTTATGTTTACACGTCCCAAACAAGAAAATGAATCTGTCCTTCAAGTGAGCTAAGTACTATCGGGGTTGATCGCGAAACACTCAAAACCATTTGTTGAAGGTGAATTTATAAAAGAGTGCCTTGTAAAGGCTGCGGAAATTGTAAGTCCCGGGAGCGTGAAGGCATTTTAAAATATATCCTTGTCCCGGAATACTGTCGCTGAAAGAGTTACTGAGTTGGCTGCCAATATAAGTGATCAGGTAAAAATAAAATCAGACTCTTTCATTGCATTTTCTATTGCCTGTGACGAAAGTACGGATGTGTGTGGTGTGGCGCAACTCACTGTTTTTCTTCGTGCCGTTGATACAGATATCAATGTGTATGAAGAATTACTGGAATTACTGGGAAGGATATTTTCAATGCTGTTTATGGACGTCTGAAAAAGTGCAATTTAGATTTGTCAAAACTGTGATCCGTTGCAACAGACTGTGCTCCTTCAGTGACTGGAGTAAAAAATGGCTTCGTTAAAATATTACAGACATCAGAGATCAAGAGAAACGGGCAGAGACAAAAATGATAAAGTTAGAAAGTGTTTTAAAGTCAGTGAAAAAAATGAGAAACTTCATAAAGTCACGACAGCGACAGTTTTCTGCATTTATACGTGATTTAGAAAGTGAGTACACTGGTTTACCATATTATGCAGAGGTTCAATAGCTTCCGTGTTCTATGGTACTCGACCGGTTTTAGAAACTCAAAGAAGAAATACGCGTTTTCATGGAAACAAAATGAGAAGATGTCAGCTTATTATGCGATGTACCTTATTTACAAGATCTTTCATTTATGGTAGATATCACAAAACACTTGTCGGACTTAAATACGAAATTGCAAGGACCACGTCAAGTTATTACAGATATGCATGATCATGTGAAAGCTTTCAAGTGTAAGATGATGTTGTGGGGAAAACAGTTAGCAGAGGATAATCTGTCACATTTTCTGACTTGTAAGGCATATCAGGAAAGCCCAAGTGTCCCAATATCATACGAAATATATTCAGAGAAAATGAGAAGCCTTCTGACAAAATTTGAGAAGCGTTTTTAGGACTGTAAGACCCAAGACAACAATTTTTCTCTATTTACTGGTCTTTTCACTATAGATATTGATAAAGTTCCCCCTCACTTGCAAATGGAGGTAATTGAGATTCAGTGTCAGACCCATTTAAAACAAAAATTTTATAGTGTTGGTACATTCAAATTTTATAAATACTTGCCTGTTCAATACCAAGAAATGAGAAAATTTGCCTGTAAAATCCTGTCAATGTTTGAAAGTACCTATAAGTGTGAACAACTATTTTCTTTGATGAAAGGAAACAAATCTCCCGCAAGATCGCGATTGACGGACGCTCACTTGGATGCAGTTTTAAAAGTTATTTCCGCCGATAAATTCGCGCCACAAATAGACAACTTAATTAAAGACAAAAGATGTCAAATATCTGGCAAAAGAATTTAATGTTTGTAGTTTTTTGTAATGTCCTTTTTATTGAAAATTTAATAAACGGACTTGTCCTATAATTTTTCTTTTTCTCAAGATTTTCAGTAGTTTGTCTTCTTTAAGATAAGGTTTTGCGGCCCACCTAGTCGATGGTCTTCATGCTTTTGGCCTACCAGTGACTTTGAGTTTGACATGGCTGGTGTAAAAAGTTCAAAATAGTAATTGCACTATATTTTGTTAATAATTGTTAATAAAAAAAGCATATTTAATTTTTCGTTTGTGTGTATTTATAAAACTAATACTATAACCACTACTAATTATATTTCATAAATATTAATATGAAAAATTAGTTCTATCTGTAAATAATAATGTAACATTAATCACACAATAATATAAATTGCGGCTACATACAAATATATATTAATAATAATGGATGCACAGGGATAATTTATTATTAAAATAACCATTATTTGTATTATTCATTTGTCAAAATCTAAAATATTTAATTTTCAGTTAAACCCCAGAAATGTTATTGCACATGTTAATATATGCTATTTACTAAATTAAAAAAAAATGCGCGTTTGTTTTATCGATTCATTCTAAGATAAAGGCAACAAAGAAATTGTTACGCATCCCATTTTCTAGAAGTTTTACCCTCCGAGATTTTTTCAGATGATTACGATTGACTTCAAATTTTGGTCAAAAATTAGGAGTCATATGGGGATGACCGGGTACCATTTTGGTAAAAAATCCAATATGTCGAAACAAAATGGCTACCTAGTGAAATGTTAAAAAAATTATTACTAAAAAAACAATTTGCCTCAAATTTTGCACAAAATAAAAAATATTAAATAGGAATGAACTGATAAAACTTTAGTGCCAATCCAATATTGCGGAATATAATGGAGGCTGTGGTAAATTATTTAAAAAAATCAGTTTCAAAAAATTACTTTTAGATTGTTTTCAAATGTTGTGCAAAAATTAAGGTTAATATATATTATTTCCAATTATCTGAAACAAGGGTTTTATTTTCAAAAATGTTATAAATAATTAACAAATGTCTTTTAATGCTATCAGGAATGTGCGATAAAATACAGTACTGAATAGGGTCTTTACCTGGGGCTGTGGAGTTATTTTGCCTTAAATCTCTTTTTAATTCTATAAGAATAAATGGTTTGATTAAAAATATACTTTGATCATTCATATTGAATTCTGGATGCAAGCCATTTTTAACTAACGGTAAACCAACATATATTGGAGTTAATTTACAATGGAACTTTGGTTACGACAAGACACGGTCAAT
Source organism: Kuschelorhynchus macadamiae (assembly GCA_030620095.1). Lineage (NCBI taxonomy): Eukaryota > Metazoa > Arthropoda > Insecta > Coleoptera > Curculionidae > Kuschelorhynchus > Kuschelorhynchus macadamiae. The sequence continues at coordinate 1,776,656 of JAUTXW010000268.1, read as the reverse complement.
TTATGACATTTATTGACGTACATACATATATGGTGAAGTGCTGTGTTTGCCTAACACATTTTTTATTTTGTTTGATAACAATTTCGCCTTACATTTTTAACCAGCTATTCAACTAGATATATGTTTCATAAGAGATAAATGCAAAACAAAATACTATTAGGATTATTAAAATATTTATCATTGTTGCAGGTGCCCTGACGACGGGTCCCGGGCCACCGGTTGCGCGGGGGGCAGCTGCGCCGATCCCGGAGGCAGCGGAGCGGCGTCTTGCCCCCCAGTCCGCGCTTCTGGCGCTGCTGCTCTGCGCAGTGGCGGCGGTGCTGTCTCCGAACGGTATCCGCTCGGCAAGGATCGGCAGTCGTCGGTCGCGGCGACGAGCGCGCAGCACAAATCACAAACTGCTGGATACCTCCATCAGGACAGGTCAGAATCATTTTTTCAAGTAGTAATCATATAAAGTTAACTACATATTTTATGTAATTCTAAAGTAAAAAAAATACTAATAAACGTCTTTCTTAGTGTTCTGATTTTTGAGATATAGATTGTTTCAATTGGATTAAAATTATTTTCTCAGAAATGGATTGTTTGGAACGGTTGTATACTATTTATATCAAGCATTTAGGACGTTTTTTTGCAATACACTCCAAGATAATAGTTTAAGGCCTTTAAATTAATTCATTTTGAGGAAGTTGAAAGGAGTGATTTCGTAAACAATTCTATTAAGAAGGTTTTTTCAAAACTGAAATTCTCACTGAAAATCTATAATATTTCTGATATATTGTTTTAAGACTCAAAATCCATATAAGGTCACGTGGGGCAAGAGCATTTCCGGGGCAAGTGCAGTATTTACCAATATTTTCCATATAGTTGATTAAATGGTCTTGCCATCTATGAACGAGGGGTCCAACTAACTTCTTTTTCTGAACTAAGGAGTTAGAATTTGTTTACGGTTTCCTACGTTCAAAGAACGCAGATGTCAAATTTCAGTCGCATTTATAGTTTAAACACGAGTTGGTTCTGTTTTAGTAATCTGAGAATTTCTAGGAAATCTTTTGAGATTTTATTGTTATTTTTGGTAAGTAGCTATCTTATTATGATGTACTATTTGTAGTATTGTTAGTTTTGTGAGTACCTGGCATAAAATAGCTTTTTGAGGACAGAGCGCACTTGCCCCATCAAATCTGTACATCGGGGCAAGTGCGTCTTATGTAAATGGGGCAAGAGCAGCTCATAAAGCGCACTTGCCCCATATATAATATTAGGCATAATTTAAAGGTTTTATTTTTTTTCAGAGTAAGCGATGGTTCGCACCTATGTTAGAAAAACGCAAAGAGGATGTGGATATTCAAAAGAAGACCTCAAAATAGCTGTGAGTTCTGTTAAAAATGGTCTAATGACAACCTATAGAGCCAGCTTGGTATACAATATACCAAAAAATACTATCCGCGACCATGTTAGCGGAAGAAGGGGTAAAAAAAGCATGACTTATGGCAGAAGAACGGACCTTACTCCAGAAGCTGAGAAGTCCTTGGTTAACTGCATCCGGTGTTTACAAAAATGGGGTTTTGGTCTAACCAGAAAAGAGGTTTTGGAAATTGTTGCATAATATGTCAAAATTAACAACATTAATACTCAGTTTAAACATGGAATTCCGGGCGAAGACTGGTTCCTAAATTTTAAACGACGCCATAATCTTTCTATAAAGATGCCACAAAGTGTTGAATTTGCAAGAAAAAAGAATATTGATCCGTTTTTAATCTATCAGTACTTTGATTTACTCGAAAAAACTCTGAAAGACCTTAATTTGGAGAACAGGCCATCCCAAATATGGAATATGGACGAAAGTAGTTTTTGCTCAGACCCTTCTAAAACAAAAATTGTTGGCCAAAGGGGATTACCAGCTACTCGCACGACAAGTGGGCCTGGTAAGCAGAACACTACCGTTCTAATGTGCGGTAGTGCAAGCGGGGAAAAAGCACCGCCATTAATTATTTTCAAAGGCAAGCACGTTTGGGATCAATGGGCATCACCCCCAGGTAGTGAATATCCAAATACAACTTATGCAGCAACAGCTAATGGGTGGATGGAAAGCACAGTGTTTAAAAATTATTTTGAAAAAAGTTTTATTAAACATTTGTCTCCAGATCGTCCAGTTCTAGAAGTGTACGATGGACATTCTACGCATTTAAGCGTGGAGGTTATTAAAATTGCAATTGAAAACCAAATAACAATTTTGAAACTTCCGCCACATACTAGTCACATATTGCAGCCACTGGACTTAAGTGTCTTTAAATCGCTTAAAAGTCGCTGGGATGTCAAGTTAGTCGAATGGCAACGCAAAAATGTAGGTGTAAATATTCCTAAAAGTATATTTTCGAAGCTTATTGGTGAAATTTGGACTGACACAAAGCCAGATATTTTGATAAATGGGTTTGTCAAAGCAGGAATATTTCCATTTAACCGAAACGTCATACCCCAAGAGATATTTGAACCGGCAGCATTTAAAAGATGGTCATCTTTACAGAATCAGGAAAGTCCTAATGAACCAACGACAACAACTTTACAAGCCCATGATCCAAAACCAACAACTTCAACCTTTCCTCAACCTACAATTTCGGCAATCAATATACAACATCAAGATCATCTGAATAGTGTAGACAAGACAGTCAGTCAGATTTCTGCAACGGATACTGAAAATAATAATTTACCAACAACTTCTGTTAGTTTTGAAGACTTGCTATTAAAATCAATTAAACGAGATCAGCCTCCTTTGAAACAGTCGAAAAGAAAAATTTGCTTAGGGGCAGAAGTAATCACACTGGAAGACATGGCACATTTGCAAGAAAAAACAAAGGGTAATAAATTACAGAAATCTAAAAAGGTAAATAAGAAAAAAGTAAGGAGACATAGTTCCGACGAAAGCGACTTAGAATCATGGAAAAGCGATTCCAGTGATCCTCGAATAACGGAATTCGATGAGGACTCTGAAATGGATTAAGAAGAGGCCCTTACTGATCAAAACCTAAATTTACTGAGCAAAGAAAACTTTGATACGAGTACTGAAGATATTCCAATTCTCAAGATTCAACCGGGTGATTTTGTTTTAGGTAACTTTTTTGGAAAAAAGAAAAGCTATAAGTACGCATGTCTTATAACGGAGGTTTTTGACGATGAAGTCTCAGTGATGTGTCTTCGAAAATTGAGAAATACATTTGAATTTAGATTAGATGAGAATGATAAATGCTCAATTCTGTTATCAGATATTATACAGAAATTGCCCTCACCCCAACTGATACCTACTATAAACTTCCAAAAATATGTTTTTTCAATAGCCGTAGAGGTATCTGAATTATAATATAATATTAGCCAATAGTTAAGGAGAACGAAATTGTTATTTTTAATTTTCAAATGTTTTTACAAAATAATGTTTTATTTTTCGTATTAATATTCATATATTTGTAGAAGCAGTTAATTTTTCTTACTTTTAATTGTTTTTTACAGGGAATTTAGAAATATTAATACATATTTTATAGTTTTCCGTTCATTTGTTTAATAAAAGGTTACTTTTCCTCCAGTATTTCTAGCTTGTCTGATTTTTCTTTCTTACATCTAGGTTTTTTAACGTTAATTTTAAGTGTATGTAGCCAGATATTTTATTTTCCAATAAATGCATCTAAAACAATATATATTAAATAACATTGCTCTTGCCCCGTAATGAATTCTGGTTATTCTAATAGTAGAAAAATGCCTTATCCGCTCTTGCCCCATTTAGGTGGGGCAAGTGCGTCCATTGCGGCTCAAAATAAAAAAAATTGTTTTATGGGACCGATGAACTTTTTATCAAAATTTATATATTGCGTCATATAAAGCACATTTCCAACTATCGTGACACCAGAAATAAACATTTTTACAAAAAGCCAATGGATATTTTGCAGGGTTGCAAGTTGAGCTTCTATTTTTTTGGGGTGCACTTGCCCCACCTGACCTTATTGCTAAAATAGTCACAAGTTTTACAACAAAATATCTACTGAGTGCTGGTTTCTCAATTTACATCCATTTTTGCCTTTTGTTAATGGTGCGTATAAAGCTGTTCGGTATTTTTTTTTAATTCAAAGCTTTCTAGCTTCTGTTCAATTGTGACATAATGTGTTAAGTTGTTTGTAGGCCCAGCTACCGAGTCTATGCCTATCTGAATTGTTAACTAAATATATATGTACAAACATGTGTATACAAAGCTGACTAGAGGCAATTTATTAAATATTTTAAGATACGACCCTCCCGACTGAGGACGCCTGGTACTTTATCTACGGATATTATAATTAAAAGTGCCCGACTTTAGGAAAAGGTTTGCATGCGTTTAAGAAAAATATATCTCTAGGGTATGGATAAACCAATTATTTGTATATTTATTTTAAAAACGAATGTTAACTATGGTACATATTCTACTATTGATGTCATATAAACTTAAAGACCTTACAGAAAAATTACTTTAAATGGTAACGCGTATATTTTAACTTAAACGGGCATATTAAGCATATTAACAGCCCACCACATCAATTCTAAGAATTTTCATTACTCAACTAAAGCTGGTTGTTATAACTTCTCTTTATATAACTTTATAATACTAAACTTTATAATGCAGTGAAAAGACATTATTCGTAAAAGATAAGAAGCATTCCCTATAAATTTATAATAAAACATCTCAGGTGTCTAATATGTTATTTAATACACCAAATGAATACCTTCTCATATTTTAACATGATTGTATTTTTAAAATGAATTATTTTGTAATATAGTGTGGGTGTTCATTGTAGGAAAATTTATGTCGCATTTAAAAAAGTTCTTTTCCTGCCTTTTTTTTGAGAACCTAGTATAGACACAAAATTATCGCCCACTTTAGTCGTGTAAACAGACTGTAAAATTGTGTGTCGTCAGTACACATCGATATAGGGTTATTGTGTTCATTCAGGGAGTGTTCCCCCCAATATTTTATTGTGTTGGCAAAATCTTATGTTTTGTTGGAATTATTTAATTTGTGAATTTTCTTTAAAGACGTAGAGTCCAGACTTATACTACCTACACAAAAGTGAGGTGAGGATCTTTTATTTTTTATTTTTTTTTAAGTTCTCAGTTGGGATTTTGTCACTTGCCGCCTCCCCCCAATATTTCCTCTTTGATGCGTCCCTGGTTACATTGGCCCACAAAAAAAATGTAACACAAAGCCAATTAACTTATTCTAGTAGAAAGGACCTCTGTATATACCGACATGACCAGCAAAAAGTCGTAGCACGTAAGGTTTCGTTGTTACATTAACCAAAACTTGCTGAAGGGACCATTTAAAGTTTTTTTAATGATTTTACTAGATTACTAGCTGACCCGGCAAACGTTGTTTTGTCATACACAATAGGAAATGTTTTTAAAAGTATCTGACACTATAAGTGTGTGGGAATTTGAAAGAGTAATGAAGCGTTGTAGACAATTGAAGCATACTTTATTTAAGTTAATAGGTATAGTAATCTTTATTAAAATACCAAATATATTAAATTACAGATTTTGATAGCTTGACACTACTACTAATTATTATGGCATTTAAAAAATAAACAAAGATTATTCCCTCAGCGCAATGGAGTGTACAATATTTTTGGTCAGTCCGTCTATTACGGTTCATGAGATATAGCCTGGTGACAGACGGACGGACGGACAGCAGACTCTTAGTAATAGGGTTCCCGTTTTTACCCTTTGGGTACGGAACCCTAAAAACCGCTGTCGATGGAATAGCTACTTCAACATCATAAAACCCCTTCATAAAATAAATTTATTAAATGTCTTGAATTTTTTGTTCAATTGCAAAGTGAGTCCAAAAATTGAAATTAACACTCTCATAAAATATATTACTCATTTTTTTCGCTGTTAGAATATATTTATTTCAACCCTCTCTTTCAATTTGGTAACTCAACTCCTTCAAAAGTTAACGTTTAAAACAGATAATTTGGATAAATTTTATTTAGCAAAACAACTGTCCATCACTTTATTTCCACAAAATGTTAAAGTATAATAAATTACATACCTTTAAAGTAAGGGCGTTGTTGGCACAAAATAAATGTCTATTATTAATTATTAACTGAACTGAAGTAAATTAACTTGAGAGGCGTATCAGTCAAGACACAATTAAAACAAAAAAACTATATTAAAAACAAAACAATACAGGTTTCATCCTGTCTGAGTACTACGTAGAGTTGATTTGATACTTGCGCAGGCGCGTATAACCCGTGTATGTGGGGTTGCGGTTGCGTTGCTGTACGGGAAATTCAATTCAAAATGATTTATTTATGCGGGACCGCCAGCTAAATCAATAAATATTTTTAATAACATAAAAGAACAAAAATAATTTTCTTTAAAAAAAAACCTGAAACTAAATATGTAATACCCGATTTTTAAGGAAATATAAAAAAAATGTGGTAGAAAATTAAAAAAAAAGTAGTTTACAACGGGACTCGAAAAAATTGTAAATAACGTGAATAATACAAAAATAGCTATTAAAAAATAGGGGTTGATAGTAGAAGGGTGAAAATTTAGGGTTGTATGTATTTTTTAATGCTGAATCGTGAAAAAATAAAAACAAACAATTTTGTCCAAAAATTAAAAAAAAAATTTTTGGGGTGAACCACCCTTAATTTTTAGGGGTGTGAAAAATAGATGTTGGCCGATTCTCAGACCTACCCAATAAGCACAGAAAATTTTATGAAAATCGGTTTAGCCGTTTCGGAGGAGTTTGGTAACAAACACCGTGACACGAGAATTTTATATATTAGATTACCCCTATATATCGATTATATTTATAATTTATATTAAGTTAAGAAAGAAACAACTTCGAAATAAATTTTTTGAAAACACATTACATATATTTTTTTCCTTTTATGAGGAGTCGCATCTTCGCTCTTTGGAAACTTGCAGGAATCACCCCTCATGGCTGGATCCCGTCGCCCTCGATAACGAATATGATATTTTGATGAAGTCGTTCATCTTGAAAAAAAAAACTTAAATGTGAATAAAGAAAGTGAATTTTGCATGACATGCAGCAACTAAGTGACGGTGGTAGAAGTGTAAAAGTTCATTAACTAGTTGTTCGTAATTTTGGTCGAGCGTTATGCGTAAAAATTCCCTCACAACACTCAAAAATGAGTTCCAAGTTCTGAGTTCTTACCTGGTGAACGTTTCTGTAAAATGAACATCACGTTTTCTTATTTATGGACCCATAAAAATGCCTGCTTTTAATTTGATGTCAGTTAAATGGAAAACCTTGACCCTCTGTATTCATTGCCTTCGCAAAGTTTTTCCATCCAAGCTTAATGTGAGGCACAAAAACATTTTTTGTATCTACAAGGAGTATATATTTCTCATTTTTATTTTCTGGTTGAAATTCCTTTCTTTCCGTTCAAATGTTTGTCACATGATCATTTGCTGCACGACTGTCTCACGGACAAAGGAAACAGAAATATTTTGTAAAACCTCCCTTTAAGTTTAGTCCCGTTAAAGTTGCCATTACTTTTAAATCCCCACGGTTGTAGTTGAATCTAGCTAAAATGCTGGGCATATTTTCATAGTCTTGTTTCATGGTCACAGAATGGGCAACTAGTACATATGGTTTTAAATTTCCATTATGTAATATAACAGCTTAAAACCTGTATATCGACGAGTCTATTAATAAGAGCCACTCACAAGGAAAATTCTCGGTAATGAGTTTCTGTATTAAATAATCGAAGTCATTAATGTTCCATGTGATAAAATAGAGGAAATAAGTAAGTTCCACTCGTTAAGACGAAAACCAGGAAGTTCTGACTGTTGCTTTGATAGCTCCAAATCACGCACTAGTGATGCTCACGATATTCTCGTTTGCAAGAGTCTCGTATCGTCTCGTCCCGCTTTCGAGACTAGACTCGAGACAATACTTTAAATTTTCCTTGCGAGACAAGTCGAGATTTTCAAAAAGTCTCGTCTCTAATCTCGCACGAGAGTCTCGCAAAAGTCTCGAAGTATCGCAGATAAAAATGCCAAATATTAATTAATTATTCTAATTCTCGCGAATGTTATTGATCCGTATTTTTTAAATCCGCATATAATAGCGAACAGTCTGTATTTACAATAACATTGCCTCGGACAAACGAAAGAAATTTGCTGATTACGTGATCTTTCTAATATTTATTTTAAAATTGCAAGTCGGCATAATTTTGGTCATGCCAATAAGTTACGACTACCATCTTTAGAAATAAGGCCATACATTTTATCAGTGGCGGCTCGTGGTGAATTATATTGGGAGGTCAATAATAAATTGAAAAATAGGCATAGTTAAAATAAAAATAAATATCTTATCTTTAAATTGAGCTTTAATTCTCTTGAAGTGCAGGTCTACTCTTCGTTCTTTAGAAATGAAAAAATGCTGAATGACACGTTCGTTAGAATTACATGCACATTTCTTTTATAAACGATTTCCCGATACTTAATATTGCTAAAGCGGCTATTCTATCTTGGCCCAACTCCTCAACAAAATTTATAAGCCCTCAAAAAACCCCTGGATTTTCAGACAAAGCCGTTTCATCATGGCCACGTAGTGCCAGATCGAATGCCCCACAAAATTTTACACAATCTATAATTTTGTTTAAAATATAACGATTTTTTGATATTTTCATTAAAATCTCTAAGGGATTTTCTATAAGCTGTGTCTAGCAGTGCGAATATCAACACTTCCGACAGTAGCATAGTTCACCGAACATTTCATGTGATCTGCAGAACGTTTATTTTTTCTTTTAAGTCTCTAACACCGGTTTTGCACCATAATGAGTCCGACGAGTCCATAGAAAACAACAAACAAACATAACAGTAAAATGAGTTAGAGTCTTCACAACCACATGCAATCCAGTTAGCTAAATCGTACATACTTTTGCGAAAGTTTCGATGAACCTCTTTATTTTTGTCTTTACTAGTTTGTCGTATACTAAGTTCTGGCAAATTGCGACGACTTACCTTGATTTCGATTATTTTCTCATAATTAAGTTCTTTAGCACCCTTTAGTTGTTTAATTTTTTGCACTACTTATTTTATCTACATTCATAACTCAAACATAGACCACCCTGTTATTGGTTATTTTTGCAAAATTAAGTTCGTAAGCACTTTTTAATTGTTTATTTTTTTGCACTAGTCACTACCAACATTTTATTTCCTGTATATTTCCAACTCTCACATGGATCATAAAAATAAAAAAATATATATTACAAAAAACAGTATATAAATCAATTTTCATCGGTTAAAAACATCTGAAACAATATTGAGTTAGAATATCGACCGCGCGACCTCTAAACAATTGAACTTCCGCATGCCGACGTGATGCCGCGACCGATCGATCGAATAATAAGAAGAGACCGACTGATGATGCAAGTTTTTTAGGCATCTAAAGACCCTGAAACGTAAACATCTAAAAAAAAACACAGAGGGTGATTTTTTTCACGATTGCAGTACTTAGTGAAAATAGAAATTACCTCTTAACGTTCTGTCTATCAGATCGCGGCAAACTACTTAACCGACTGACTTCAAATTAAGAGTCATATGGGGATAAAATGGTAATAAAATGTCGGTATAGTGAAATAATATATAAATATATTACTAAAAAACGGCTATTTACCTATTGAGAAAAAAGCACGGTAATACTAATTTTTAGTTCTCTCGTAAGAGAAGTTTTTACAGCTCTTAACGTACTGTCTATCAGATCGCGGCAAACTACTTAACCGACTGACTTCAAATTAGGGGTCATATGGGGATAAAATGGTAACAAAATGTCGGCTTAGTGAAATAATAAATAAATATATTACTGAAAAACGGTTTATCTAATTTATCTCAAATTCGACACAAAAATCATTTGTAACATAGGAATGAATTGGTACAATTTTAACACGAATCTAAACTGGCGAAACAAGATGGTAGCCTGCTAAAATGTTTAAAAAATAATGTAAAAACTACTTATTCGATTAATTTTAAATTTCACGCAATCGTGTGATATAGAGATAAACTGCTATAATTTAGGTACGAATTCAAGATGACGGAACAAAATGGCAGCCAAATAAAATATTTAAAAAATAATCGTCAAAATCTTCTTATTAAATTAACTTCAAAAATGTCATGTTTGAAAAAACAATATAAAATCGGAAAATTCCTTTTACCCGGAACTTCCCTCGCAATGAATACTTCTTTTTAATAGGAATAGTAAAATATGATCCCATTTAATTTCGCATTTTTAAAATATTTTAAATTGTGCGGTGTTGCCGCTTCTAGCAACATCCGTGTTCTTAATCAAATACCCTGTATATTATTGCATTTTTGTATTTTCCTTAACACTCTAAATATTTTTTGTGTTATGTTCCCTATATCTAAACTCAACTGTTTTCGAGAAAATGGCGCTTGAAAATTGACATTTTTGACTCTTTGAAGTTCTGTAACTCCCAAATGACTTAACTTGCTACAAAATGGATTTCACTTTCCTATATCAGTTTTTAATTATCTATTTCCTTATACTAATTTCTAGTTTGAGGTGTCAAAATTTGACATTTCCTGTCAAAGTATAAATTGGTGTCAGGAGACAGATAACTAAAAGCCAAGATACGAAAGTGTAATCCATTTCGTTGCAAGTTAAGTCGTTTGGGAGTTACAGAGCTTCAAAGAGTCAAAAATGTCAATTTTCAAGGGCCATTTTCTCGAAAACAGTTGAATTTACGTATAGGAAACGTAACACAAAAAGTGTTTGAAATGTTCAGGACAATATAAAAACGCAATAATATACATGGCATTCCATTTAGAAAACTAATGTTGCCATTTGGTTAAGGTAGAAGCGGCAACATCGCACTATTGAAATTATTTTAAAAAGAGAGTTTATGTGCACCTGTGGCCAGAGCCAAATTTTCAAAGTAATCTATTCATTGATTTTCCAGATACTTCTAATAGACCACTGAGTTTGGGGCACCGTGTATAAATTGTGTTATCTTCCACTTTTCCAGATAAAAGAAAGGATACCTTATGAGTGAACGCAATTAATATATATGTGTTACTAAATGCGTATGTGCAGAATTAAATAGGGTCACACTTCACTATTCCTAATATAAGGAAATATTCATAAGGAGAGAAGTTCCTAGTAAATGATTTTTTTATTTAGATTTCCTGTTATGTGGAAGAATTCAACACGACGTATATAGATTTGCTTTTTAGTTTAAAACTGGATTAAAAATCCAAATAATAAACCTACACATTTTTTGAGGAATCATTTAAAACAGTCCCGAAGGAAAATAAAAAAAGGCTTAAGCTTTTACCACTTACAAGCTTTTAAAATTTTATTTTATGAATATGTAAAGCACATTTAAACGGTCGTTTAATATGCAAGTTAAGCCGCCAAAACTCCCTGTTCAGCACCTCCAACAGCGTTACACAATATTAATATCGGCGAAGTCTATATCAACGGTCGTACGTGACTTTATCTCTTTCAGCGAGCCACGTTCGAGACCGAGGTCTGTCGTCAGCCGAATTCCAGATTTCTGGAACTTTTCCAGGACCGCAAAAGATTTCGAAAGGCCCCGAATTATTATTATCCAATTTGGTCGGATGAGATTAATCTCAATCCCGCTTTCATATTTTTATTCGATCCCGTTTCTTTCGGCGATGCCTATTTATGATGTGTGTTTTTCACGAAAATGGATGTTGTTGATTTTTGGGCTAAAGTACCATGTACAGACTGTCCCATTTTCGTTGTTATTTCGCTTATTAGCAAAGATGGGAGGATATAGTTTTCGGATCTAAATCAGTTGGCCTAAAATCAATTGGCCGAAGACAACTGACCGAGAAACAAATTAGCCGGAAAACAAATTGGCCTAAAAACAAATAAGCTGAAACACAAATTTGTATAATATATCTGAATATTGGAAAATAAAACTTAACATTTTTACCTTTTTCATAACTAAATAAATATATGTTTTTTTATACATGAGCAGACCACGAAGGCAGAAGGCCACCAGAAGTGATTTCTTTAAGTGAAGACAGGGAAAGTTTATTGATGCGGGAGTTAAAAACTTGCAGATTAAGAAAATAGGGAAAGGCATTTGCTGGTAACACATTCCATAATCGTGATACTCTGGAAATAAAGGAGCGAACAAACTGGTAGGTTCTTGGTCTTTGCAGTTGAACGGTGAAAGGATGCATGTTGGTCGATGCTCGTGTATCCCTAGCAGGAATGACTAAGGAGGGCATAATGAATGATCAAAACAGAATCTATGGTAGTATCTGTAAAACAGAGACAGATCGCACACACTTCGACGATTCTCTAGTGATGCAAGCTTCCTTGTGATGTTTAGAGCATCAATCAAGCGAATAACTCTTCTTTAGACAGATCAAGGATGTCAACGATTGAAGAACAGGGTGTTCCCTAAATGTGCGAGCAATACTCATGACAGAACTTGATTTTTGAGCGCGGAAAAGAAAACACAATTTCTTCGCGACTGGCCCTGGTATTGGGATTACGCCAGCGAAGATATTTCTATCGACAGGTGCATTCGTTTCTGGTGTTTCTAGGTGGAACCAGAGATTAATCTGGAACAGCAGGAGTTGGGCAGTTGATCATTACATTTATCATATTAATTATATATAAAAATATCAAATCAGCACTGGATCTCCAAACTGAAAGTTTAAAAAGACCAGTTACTGGCTTCATAGCAGTAGCAGAATAATCATCTGAAGAAATGTAAAGCAATATGGGATATAATGCGCCATGAACCATTTCAATATAATTAATATGGCATGAATAATGTGGATACCTAAAATAATAAAAAATAAAAATATCACTAAAGACTGATACAATCATTGAAAAGTAAAAATATTTAAAAAATCTACTCTCAAAAGAAAACCAAGCAATTTTAATGATTTATTAATAATATACTCGAAGAACTGTTTACCCAGCCCCCGAAGCCAAAGGCCTTTAATTTAGAACATAACAGTATTATATTTATTGTGTCGAATGCATGGCATCCGAAAACAAACTATGTAAAACACATCATATTAGTTGTTGTAGACCACCTGCAACAAAAACCATGCTGTTGTTGAATAAAAAAATGATGTGACATTATTTTTTATTAGATTGAAATACTTGATGGCCGGTAATTTAATATGTCTGTTTTACTTCCGTTTTTATGGCGTTACTTAACTATTTTTCCAAGGATTGGGAAATATTCCAGATTTGTATGCCGGATTGTAAAACTTGAAAGATCAGTCGGATGATCAATGGGTAGAAGAATTATTTGCTATACTAACTTGTGTGTTGTGGCTATTTGACAAAAGAAAATCAAGTATAACATTATAACAGATTCTAACTCTATTGATTTATCGTATGGTGTGAAGAGATAAGGTATTACCTGGGTCATTACTAACTCTGGTAAAATGATTAATATTATTAAACTTGTTCCAAGAAATATCTGGGAGATTATAATTGCCCCTTAGGAATATTGTACTATCTGGATATATATTTAAAATATTGTCAATAGTCCAGCAATGATGTTCATATGTACTTAGAGAGCAGTTAGAAGGGAAGTAGATGCCACCTACAATAATGGTTTTCAAATTAATTTTAACCTTAATAAATATATGTTCTACATTCTCCGCTTCCAAAATAATTTCCTGAGAATATATTGTCTTTTACACCCACACCAAAACACCACCTCCACGGCTTTTAGACCTTCTCAGAATGGATTTATCTTTCAGAAACAAAACAAAGTCAGACAACTGTAACTCAGCGTCATCAAATTTATGATCCAGCCATATTTCAGTTAGTACGAATATGTCATATTGCCGCCACAAAAACATTGCTCGCGTCAACTCCGCAATTTTAGATCTCAAACCTCTTACGTTTTGGTAGTAGATACTATAATTAACAAACTTATTAAGGTTCCGGCGAATTTAGTTTTTTTGGTTAGTCACTTTAATAATTTTAGGTATACCATTGAAAACCTAACTTATGATGTGATCTCTCTGCTTAAGTGTGAAGGATTTTAATTATAGGATGGTTAATTCGACGTGTGTCCTTCAGCTCACCAAGAGCAATATCTGAAGTGGTCAAAACAACTTTAAGAGGAAGTGGCTTAGAGTTGTTCGACTTCCTAACTCTAAATACTTTAATTATGCTTTTGTCATAGGGGGGAACCTGAGAAATAGCTCCTTCGCCCGCAAACAAGTTTCTGTCAGGTAGATTATCATTGCCACTGTTTGTTGCTTTGAGCTCTTAATCTCAAATTATAGAGAGATATTTTTTGCCCTTGTATCGCCGTACATTCCAGAGAAAAAAGTATTGCAGTGAAGTTCGGGACTAGTACAAGCCCTATTAACTTGGATAACCGAGTGCTCTGTTGGCCTCACTTTGGAGTCCCAATTTTATATGAAATATCGGTAGTAAAATCTTTTCAAGGGGAATTAATGGCACGCTGCTTATATTTTTCTTTCCTGGCTCAAAAGACTCTCTCGGTGTCCAAATTTTCTTTCTTTAGTGATCCGATCGTGCTCGACTCTCCCATTCGCAGCGCAACCCGTGGTTTTTGGTATAACCTAACTGCAGTCCAAACAAAATCACCACAACTTTAAAATCCCCACAAATTTACCATTTATAACTTTCATATTATGTGGTCTTCGGTAACAATTTCAAACTGATATATGTTTTTTTCATGTGGACTTCATGGCCAGTTGGGACTGAAGGCAACTTGTTTCCATTATGGAGTAACACAGCTTTAACCTTACTTTTGAGGTATCAATTAAACTGTCCAGTCTTGTGTGGATCGTAGTTCAGATTTAAAGTTGCTGTTAATCTCTCAAGGTCCCTACCGGCTACCAAATGGTTTTCCGTGTTAAAAAATGGTGTCAGATTTTTCTGACGGCTTCGGTACACAGAAACTTTTACTTCATCTTAAAGTAAATTCCATTGTTGCAATCGAGAGGTCAATAGTTATACCTTAATTCACTTTGACTTATTTTGTGAGGCTTTTTACTGGAAGTTCACAGATAAAATCGGAGTCTTGCGAGGCTGATGGGCCGGCGACATTTCCCGATACACTATCGTTTGAATCCCTTTGATCATCATCAGAATCAAGGGTATATTCCTGAGGTGGATTAGGTACTGGCAATTCGTCACTATCAAGCACCAGGGATATGGCGGATTGTAAATTTCGATAGTGTATCGCAGATCTTTCTTTCTCCGAAAAGCCTTTTTTGATGAGCAAAAGTAACAGTCAGTAACGTGGTTTTTCGGTTCTCGCCAGATCGTGGGAACAGCGAAGAGCATCTTAAAGCGCGTTTCCATTTGTCTGCTTTTACTGATAGGTACAGGCCGATTTGTCAAAAGCCGATCAGCTTTTTGGCGTTCTTGGTGATGCCAAGAAGCCGAAAGTCTTGAAAGTGCAGGGGTTCTTCCCTCGATAAAAATCGTGCATTTTTTTTCCTTAGTTTATTCAGTAACATGTTTGAAGAGGACGAAGATGAGATTATTGCTGCTGCCGCGTTCGTTATCATCGCATACAAAACAACGACCAAGTTTACTTAGCAGGAACAGATATAGTACTGGTGACTTACTTGTCGTTTTAGGGAAAGACGACGCAGATATACTTAATTTGGAATACAGATGTAATGGTGGGTTCAGGAATACTTCAGGTTCTATATAGTTCAATTAGAGCAATAACGTTTTCCTGCGTCTCCATTCCATCATAAAAAGAAGTGCTCGACCTGTCGCTTCAAAACAACAAATTGAACTGGCAAAGAAGAACCCGAAGCCTATCGTGGTTACGTTTCCACTACGGCGTTCGGTTCGGCTTCTGTTTGATGTACCAACTTTTGATAGATCCGGTTCAGCTTGACCGATCGGGATTTAAAGCCGATCGGCTTGTCCCAATTGAAGCGTTTCCATTACTCGTCTTTGCGTTTTAGCATGGTAACGTATGGGTGTTATAACGAACATAATATTACTAGGCAAACCTCTTAATAATAGGGCCTAGGCACGACGGCTCCTTTTGCCGGCTCTGGCATGAGTTGACAGGCGAGGTTGCTTTAACTAATTTAATTATTTATTCTGTCCTTTCCGATAATTGAATGTATACAGTATCCTTTACAGAAGACACGTTTTATAACACGGAGCTTAAGTGAGATATTAAGATGGCGCCATCGGCAATAAAAAAAGTAAGAAATGTGCTGCCGTGTTATAAGTCGGACCTTGTTGAAAATCCTTCTTCTGAAATTATTGTCTGTACTTTAACCAAATAAAAAAAAACTATTTAAACAACAAGTTACCAAATTTATTATAAAATAACTGAATTACACTAAGGCAAATGTTCAAAATCAACGTAGCAGGTGAATTATTTAATAATTTAAAAAAATTAGCAATAATTAAAAGGAAAATTCTCGTAAAATAAAATAATTTGTAAAATTACGGTCACAAGATAATTAATTACTCAAATTTTCGGATGAAATAAACTAATAAAAAATTTTAGACAATAAAAAAATTTAAATTTCTCACCAAAACTCTTAATAGCTGGCGCCACGTGGTGGAGAACCCACGACCTTGTGGACGGCCCAAGGCTGCATCAGTTCTTGTTTTAACGTTTTAACGCCTACCTACTCCTCTCCCAATGGTTCTTGAACAGGATTTATGACGAATTCTATCCTGGATGACCTTATTTCCTCGGAACCAAAATGGAATTTATGATGCAATTGGAATCGGAATTACATCAATCCAATATTTAATTTAGGCAAGCCTAAATAGAGTTGTGGCAGACAGCAAAAAATTATCTAGCAACTAGTGGCTAGTTCTAAAGGGGGCTAGTTAGGCGACTAGCAATAAAAACTTATCCAGAAATCTAAGTACTGATTTCAAAATGGATAAAGACAAAATTATGAAATGAAATTTTTAATTTCAGTTTTAATAGTTTAAAAAAAACTAGATAGTAGGAAAAAGGGCAAGTCGGTGTAGAGCTGAAAGGAAAAGAAAAAAAAAGGCGTCAGCATGGCATGGCGTGATCTCAAAATTAAGTAATATAATACAAAAATTTTATAAAAAAAATCACATTTAAATTTTGAACAATTAATCTAAAAATCAATAATGAATTTTAATGTATGACCTGACTGATGTAACTCTGGGAAAAACTAAAAAATTACGTTTCAAGAGTTTGACCCGTCAAAATGGCTTCCGACTTGCACAAAGTTCTGAAGATAAAATGGCTTTCTAAACGTGAAACCAACGCGTTTAGCAGAAAAACAAGAATTCAAAAAAATATTCCCTTTTTTTAACATAGGATAGCCAAATCTCAACACAGGTTTGCTGGGCTGACGGCGCAAATTGGAACCCCAAAGTAAACTTGTCTTAAATGATTTTAATTGAAAAGGAAAACAATTGCTTAAATATATACTAGAACTCTAATAAACTCAATTAATTATAAGCTATATAAACATTATAATTCAGCAAACAGAAAATAACTAGGAAAAATAAGTTTTTAATCTTTATGTTATCTTCCCAATTGAATGATCTTTCTTTCTTTCTAGCCGTTTTCTATCCTTTGGATATAGGCCTCTCTCATGTTTCTCCAGTTTTCTCGGTTCTGAGCAACTTGATACCAGTTGAGCCCTCCTGTTCTCTTAATGTCATCGTACCAGCGTTGTTGGGGTCTGCCAGTGCTTCTTTTTTCTCCCCAAGGTCTCCATCTGGTAACTTTTCCGCTCCAGTTAGTGTTGTTTCTGGCCACATGTCCTGCCCAGTTCCATTTTAGAGAGCAGATTCGTTTTGTTATGTCCTGGACTTTGGTCCTGCTTCTTATCCACTCATTCGTTTTACGGTCTTTAAGGGATGTATCTAACATTTTTCTTTCGATTGCTCTCTGGTGAACTTGTAGTTTGTTGAGAATTTTCTTGGTAAGAACCAATGTCTCGCAGCCGTATGTCGTTGTTGGAAGGATACATTCATTATAGACTCTGCACTTGATGTGTTTTAGTCTGCCAAAAATAATAATAATATTAAATATCAAATACCCTTGTATTTATTATGATCAATGACAAGGAAGTAAGCATTATTTGAGTGTGCGACAAGATCGCATTTTTAAATCTGTCTTAAGAGGAACAAGGAAAGCTAGTCTACACCACACGGTGGACAACGTGTCCAAAAACTAAATAAATGATATCACTGAAATGAAAGAATTCATGCATCCTTAGCGACAAATAAATACTGAAATATAGTGATACAACCACTTAAATATACACAATAATTATAATTAGCCTATTTACGTACAACCGCAAGCTTAACTGAATCTAGAAAATTTAATACGCGCAATATAGGTCTGTAAGTAATAAAATATTTAAATTATCAAATACTAAATATAGATTTATTATCATGATAAATTGTCTGACGGTAACGCACAACAGTACACCGTTACAGCATATCGGCCTGTAGCGATCGGCAAATGGAAACACGCCTTTACGCTTTTTTCCACTTAGCCAGCCGCGAATGTTGGACGCACATTTGTTGCAACAGTTATGGAAAGCCCAATTTTTATCCTGTTCTTCAACTTTGCAGCCAAAATACAATTGGTAACTCCTTTTTTATTAAAGGGCTACGAGTACGTTTTTATTTCACTTCACCAATCACCACATATATAACAAAAATGATCCGGCTTATTTACACACACTCGAGAAATGTTGCTCGAAACTCTCTACTTTCTCAAATACGAACAGTTCTCGATCAACTGGTGGTTGAAATACAACTGACTAACAGTTTAGAATTTATGTTATATGTATTTAAATCCTTTCTAAAGTACACCAGGTATAATAAATCCAGGTATTTTTTATTTAATGGTCCAACATACATTAAGGGCAGGTAGGTATATTATCATAATAAGCATGGATCTATAAAACTGGAGTCAACTGAGACTTTTGCAAGACAGATTGTTAATTAGTATAATAAAATAAGTAAGACTTTGCTATTTTTGGTCTAGGAAACATTTTTGCTCTTCCCCAATAATATTGAATCTGCTTTCACTAGGCACTAAGAAAGAAATTCACTTCATCTGAATTATATTTCACTGATGCAATTGTGCTATTCACACGTTTTAAAATTTAATAATGTTAGAATAGATCGATCCCGAAAAAAGGGTTGAAAATTTTACCCATTTTTAGCTTTTTAATGTAATTACTTAGTAATGTGATGTGACATGCATGTTAAATATTTCTATTGCTGTTCTTGTCGATGTATGATTCGTTTTTTTATTGTAACCTGTGCTTCCCTGACAACTAGCACTGAAGATGGCGAAAGTATATATTTCCCTACGACTGACGACAAATAGTTTGTTAACTAGGCTAGAAAGAGCCACGCCTATTAAAAAAAAATCAACACTAGTGTTGAAGCAAAAAAAAATCTTGAGTGCTCGTAGGAACATTACTCGTCTCAAAGTTATCGTTTTCAAACTCTAAAGATTTCCGCACTCGGCTAACGCGTCGTGATAAATATCTCCTCGTTTAAGAACTACCGGTTTCAACACTTATTATGTAATATACTACTTTCATTTCTATCCTAAACCCCTTTTACGCCACCTACTCTTAATTTCAAACAATTTTAAATTTACCAACTTCGTCTGCTTAAGATAAGAAAGGACAACTAACAAACCGTAGATTCGCGAATACAACTAATAATGCAAACTATGCAAGTTTATTCATAAATAAACCATTTGCTCTAGGAAACGAGAGCAAAGTTTAAAATTAAAAGGAAAGGTAACTAGCGTTGGGAATATATTATATTTTTTAATAAGCCACAATAATTAAGACAAACTTTAAATTAATACGACACCTAATTAACTTATAAGTTGTTAGATATGTATGTAAGAGGTTGGTTAAATTAGGGCAAAAGTGGAAAATTCCGATTACTTTCGAGGTTATCCGTGAAAAACCGAAAATCGTTATTTTTCTTTTTTTAATTCAGGTTGGATTTGAAGAGATATTACTCAATAAATATTATACCTTTATAGCCACATTTTCTTTACTTCAGAATAATGCACCAAGATTTAAGATCAGACGTTTGTTCTTTGAGGTCTCATCATCAACTTTTTTTATAGGCATATACGTACATGAGGCTAATATGTAATATAATAATGAGGATAATAGATGCGTGATATACAAAATAATAATAATATAAATAATAATAATAATAATAAAAGAAAAAAAATAGTATTAATGATGATCATTACAATTTTAATTATGCTGTATTCCGGAGATATAAGATTAATATGATAACTCCAAAAGTTGAGTTTTTAGGTAGAAGCGATTTAAGGTTTGTTACGATCTCGATGTTACAGATAAGTATATGGTTTTCCTTTATAATTATATTGGGCTCCTGAGTTCCATTGGAGTTTTGTTAGTATCACCAAAAAAGACACCAAAATGCCACTTTGAATGTCAATTGGAGAAAAATAATAATATTCAGATACATACCTGTGTAAAATCGATGCTGCACATTATTCTATAGAATCGATAAGCAAAATAAAATACAGGACTTTCAGTGGTATACATTTTAAAAATGTGTAGGCGAATAGGATATTAAAAAAACAATGGCTCAAATGTATTAGTTACTAGGCAACAAATATTTTTAAATTCTATTTCCTGTTTGACAAAATTGAACAATGCACGCCTAATGAAAATCCGTTATGCACTTTGTAGCAGATGGGGACAGGAAGGACTATTATCAGACAATAAGGATTCTACTGACAAACGAAAAAGTGCGGAAGTTGGCGAGAGTTTTATACAACTGACTAAAACAAACTTAGTTTTTTCTCAAGTATTGAAAAAGTAGAGAAATATAAAATTCCAGAAAAAATTTCGCCACATAACGCTTTACCATTAGGATTTTTTTTAAATAACATAAACTTGCAGTTGGGCTATTCTTCGTAGTATGATCAGAACCAAACTGAATTTTTTTACCAATTAATTATTGAATTGGATTAATATATGGCTTTATTTATATATGGCTAAAAATTAAGATTGATGATACAATTTTGTGTGTTGAATTTATTGGAGTATCCAAGATTTAGTATATAACCCTTCCAATGTGAGCAGGAAAAAATCTGCGCTATACCGTGTCCTTTTGTTCGCAATAAATACAGGTATCAGTTAATTTCATGCTGTGGAGACTTTTTCTAAGCTGAGAATGCCAAGTAACAACTCCTTTTGCCCATCTTAGATCTCTTCAATATTTCTAGATAGTCATTATCATCTCCTATTCCTCCGCAACTATTGAAATTCAAAGGTTTTCTTTTACAACTAAAAAATTGTATTATAAATATTGTCTTCGCACTTTGCAGTTTTTCGTAATCCAAGTTCATTTTTGTTAGAACACAGTTAACCTAATACTCAGGGGTTTGGGGACGTGCAAAATACTAAAGTGCGCTAATTTGGGGCTGTTAAGAATGTGCAGAGTACTCACACGTAGGTCGTCTGGTTCACAAAAAAAAATGGCCGAGAAGAAAAAAAAAAGCGGCTTTTGTTCAATATCTTCCAAAATATTGTAAATAGAGCAAAATTCTTTCACTAAAAAATGTAGTGCATATTATTACCATGTCATTGATTTTCTTCTTCCCACATTTCGGAGCAAGGGAAAAATTCTTGAATTTGTTAGCAATTGCGCAGACAAATTTTGAAATAACTCGAGTAAAAATTATTTTGTATTTATAATTCAAAATACATTTGGAAGAAAACATCCGTGGCTAGATAATGAAACATAACCCCAAAAAAACTATTTTTTTTAATTCAATTTTTGCAAAAACTATGTGAACTGCAGAAAAAAACGTAAATGCCTTTTTATAGATAATACTTTGCCCAACATTTTTTATAGATATGGGCTCTTTGATACTGCCTACGTGTAAGCACTCTGCACATTGCTAAAAGGCCCCTCGAGAGGTACTATTAGTAAAAAAAGTACACAATTATGTTATTCCTGTGCCAACCTCCGAAACGATCTCTGGTGACGCGGCTGCGTGTCACAAAATATTTAATCGAAGGTAGGCATTTCTTTCTCAAAATAAACTTCATGTACTCTTCCTCGGTAACTTATTAGGCCACTTTTTTCTTCACGTATATTGTTGCTTCTCCATTTCCCGTCATTTTTTTACACGTTTCAATCATTTTTGCAACACCGGGTTGTAAGTTTTGTATAAGTTTTGGTATTTGAAGCTCTCAATTTTTTAAAATTCACGTACATGTTTTCTTTCATGATTTGATCTAATGGTTGTACTTACAATTAGGTTAACGGGGCTAGGACCATATATCTCTAGACTAGCTGCCATTTTGACCAGTTAGTCAACCTTTTTGGGGCCTGGAAAATGAGAATGTCCTTTAGCCCAACAAATAGAAACTATTTATTTGAGGAGGAATCTAACAGTGCTTCTTGAAACTGCCTTAGCCATGTGGCTATTTTATATTTCTTCAGGGTGTGTAGATTCGGAAAATTTGGTCCATTTAATAAACTACCTGATCGGTAACTTAGCAATCTAGGTCTAAGGATGTACCTTCATTTTACTTTAGCCATTTGTTTTGTTCTGAGAGTCTCGTGAAAATGGCTTACCAGCCTTTCACAAAGGTTGCTGGTTCTAGTGCCATAATCCATTTTTAATAGACCCACTTCCTCTCACATGCTCCTGATAATGATTTTAGTTTATACAGTCTGGAAGCTTGTGAATAATTCTTGATTTTCTTACAATAAACTTTCCATGTTTCTCTTTTTTTTATCTATGAGCAGATCACGAAGACTTAAGTACTAGGTACCGCGGTTGCTTTAAATAAAAAGAGATAAGGTTTATTGATGCGGGATTTAAAGACTTGTAGATTAGACCAAGAAGGAAAGGCAATTGCTCGTAACACATTCGATAATCGGGACATTCTGTGAATAAAGGAGCGAACGAGGAGGTCCTTGGTCTTTGCAGCTGGATGGAAGGAACGACTAACGAGGGCAAAATGGATGATAATTGAACAGAACAGAATCCCTGGTAGTATCTGTAAAGCAGAGACAATTCGACGATTCTCTTGTGATCCAAGCTTCCTTGTGATGTTTGAATCATCATCAAGAGAATAGCTCTTCTCTGAACAGAGTCGAGAATATTAAGGATTGAAGGAGAGGCTGCTCCAGCAAGCAATACTCAAGGCAGGTCTGATTTGCGAGTGTAAAGGGTAAACAAGTTGGCAGAAGAAAAATATTTTCGAGCTTGGAAAAGAAAGCCCAATTCCTTCTCGGCCACTGTAGCAATTGAGGTAATGTAATCATGCCAGCGAATATCTTTCTCAAAAGTGATACCGACTAGGCTAAAGCAATTTTTGGCTTCAAGCATTTGATTATTCATTTGAATAGTGTGGGTACTGGAAGATAAATTGTGTGGTAGTAAACATAATTATGTTTTAGTGGCGTTAAATTGGCTCTTGGCTTCCCCCATTCTAGGGTCTTCAACCCGTGGCCTGCCTTGTAATTTCTTGCGGCTCCCAGAGACTACTTTTTTACACGAAATTAATGCCAAGTATGGTGATGTTACATATTTTTCTGATGTTCTAGTTCCTCAATTTAGTGACCCCGACAGGCTGCGCGACTTTGGATTTCTCACGGACGTCACGCTGCACCTCAATGACTTGAACACCAAACTACAAGGAAAAGAAAATCTCATCAAAAACCTATTTGACACTGGGAAGGTATTTGATTTTAAACTGGATTTATGGAAAAATCAGTTATTGAAAAAAAAGTTTACGCACTTTCCTAAACTGAAGAGTTGCGAAGGTTTAGATGTGGATAAATATGTCGCAGCACTAGATTTACTGAAAAAAGAATTGCAATCAAGGATTTCTGACTTCAGAGATAATAAAAATTACATCAATCTCTTTGCACGACCATTCAGTTTATCCGTTGAAGACATGCCAAAAAATTGTCAGATGAAACTTATCCATTTGCAGTGTAATTCGGAACCGAAAGACAAGTTCGACATGGGTTTTCTTGATTTTTGATGAAAATATGTCGATCAAAACTCGTTTCCTGAAATCCGAAAACATGCCCAGAAAATGATGTCTCTATTTGAGAGCACATATGTGTTCGAGCAGCTATTTTCTCTTATAAAGAATGTGAAGTCTAAAACAGGATTGAGAGTTACAGACGCACATCTGGAAGGAAGTTTGCGGGCTGCAACTACAACAATAAAACCAAATATCGACACACTTGTCAAAAATAAACAATGTCAAAACTCGCATTAATTGATTAAACTGTTTAACCAATAAAGATTATTACACTTTGAAATTATATGTTTTTTATTTTATTGATACGGTGGTAATGTGACGGGAACCAATGTGGCTCTTCGGACGATGTGAAATCGTTTTTTGGCCTAGCACTAAAAAAGGTTGAAGGCCCTTGCTGTACGCCTACCATCAATTTCAGTCTTGGAGATAGGTTTGGTAAATTGTATATTGCCGTATAGTATGCTATCTTCAGCATAACTGAGAATAGGATAACTGGTAGAAGAAAGCAGAACATTGATGTGCAGGAGGAATAGGGTAGGTGCCAACACTGAACCCTGTGGAACGCCTATGTTGATTTGGTGACAGTTTGATGAATGGCCACAATAGAAATACTCCTGTTGCAAAGAAAACTAACAATTTAAGTACAGAGTCCTGGAGGAAGACTATAGGCAGGAAGTTTGTTAAGAAGTGCGTCAAGCCAGATTGATCAAATGCTCTGGATATGTCAAGAGCCAAAAAAATTTAATTCAGTTTATACCTTTCAAGATAATTTAAAAGATCATTATTGACATATTTCTCCATTGCTTTACTCATAATTGGGAAGAGGGATATGGATCTGTAGTTAAAGGGAAGAGTTTTGGATTCATTTGTGGGAACAAGATTTCCACCTTTTAAGAAAAACGCCCTTGTCATAGGAAGGACATTTGGAATATCCTGGTGAGGATAGGGGCCAACTCAATCTCTTTATCTTTGCCTGACTGGTTTTTTAAAAACCTTCGGATTACTTCGCCATGGTTGCCCTATTGAATGATTTTCATCTCCTTAAGATTGTCTTCTGTCACCAACACGTTGAGGCTTCGTCAAGTTGTCGCTCAGTATAGGCGACATGATACGTTAAAGGATTCATTTTTAACTGTTTATACAGTCACAAATGTAAAAAGAACTATTATAATTCTACACAATGACAAAAGAAGTTCATTTTATTGTATTTTAGACCAAGTAATAGAGAAAAAACTAATAAATTGTCCAAATCTTGTAAACTAAAAAAGCCAAACAAAAATTATTTTAAATATGTAATTAAAATTAAAAATTAGGGTAGTATTTTGACCTAATACTACTGATTTATTGCAGGTACCTGTACAATGAGCGAACGTCATGTTCCACGCCAGCACCCCTTGGAAGTACCAACAGATACTCCACCTCTAGTAACAGCAGTACCGATAGGTACCCGCATGGTAGCTTGGAAAGGTACGATGATCATTTTCGTTTCATTTATTACTGTAGCATGCCTTATTTGTAAAATAACTTTCAGAAGAAAATTATGGGTGGTTTTTGTTTTAGGTACCACCCAAGCGCAACGCCATACTCGCGCACCCCAACTCCGTCATCGGAACGGTTCCACCCTCTGGACAAAAAGTACCACTTGGAGGCAGTGGAGGCGACGCCGCAAATTACTGGTACCATCGATAGGTGCGTAACACTCATATTTACATAAAATTTAGCAATTTTCAACGAGTTTTTCTCAAATATAGGCCATATAACTTTAATAAAATAGTAAAATCTTTAGTTTGTACATTCGATAATAAAAAGTCGGAGTTATCAAACAATGGGTATAATGAGTTTTTGGACAACATACGTAATATTCCGTTACTTATTTAGCCGGAAATGATAAAAAGTTTTGAATTTTAAATGGAACACCCTGTATATTTAATATTATTCAAATACAGCGCGATATGCGTTGTTCATATCATGCTGCTTTTTAATTAGCAGTTTAGTCAGAATTAACTTAGTCGTTAATTCCTTAAATTTTATATTTTATTTATGCGAAGAGTGCCATGACTAAATTAATTAAAACATCCATAGATGATTATGGATGATGCAAACCATTAATCTAAAACAAAAAATTACAGAAAAGGAATAAATTTCAATTTTAAATCTAGAGTGCTATGAACCATCTAAATTCCTTAAATTATCATGAAAAGTTTAGGAAAAAATATAATTTGACAACTTAATTATTTTAATTTTTATAAAAAATCGATCTTATTTAATGAACCACTGGGTTCAAATAATTAATAAATTATTTCTTTAGAAAACCCGGAACTTGTTTTGTTACGAATCTTTCCTTTGAATAGTGAACTACTACCATATGACCCAATTTAGTTCCGCAGGAAAAAGGCCAAAATAAGCATGTAAGGTACTAAGAACTAATCATTGTGGAGATTTGAGGCAGAAAATTATAACTAAAGTGGCAAAAAGAAAATCCTAGAAATTTTTTAGGTGTGCAAGATGATGGCTGCTAGGGAGCGCAACCACCATCAAAAAAATATACGGTTTAAACCTGAAATAAATTCGAGTCACTTTTTGCTCTATCTCTACAAAATAAAGTGGTGGGGGGCATTCAAATGTTTTTGTAAATAAATATCTGTAACTCCAAAACGGCTGAACGGATTTCAACAAACTTCGTATGGTTGAAAGCAGCCTTTATTAGGCAACCACACCTACCTTATTTGTGGTGATTGTAATTTGGTATGTCGCCACTAGAGGGCATTTTTCAATATTACGACTGAAATTGAAAAATTTGTTTAAAAAATAAAATCTATTGACATTTCTTTTTTCTTGAAAAAAATATCAAAATAATGCCCACACAAGCTATTGAAAATGGCGTTTCGATATCTTGTTCTTAACCTCGGTCAAAGAATATTTAATGAGAAAATTCGATGAATTTTGATAACGTTTTTTAAAAACGTATCTTCATATTTTTACGAAATTTTTTTTCTTATGTAAATTGTGGCCCTAAAAAGAACTAACTTAAAAAAAAGGTTTCCTCAAATGCCGAAATTGTTGTCCATCATGTTCTATGCATTCCTGGAGCCTCTCTTGCGTGGACAAAACTGCAGCTTTAATTTCGGCTCATAGTAGGTTGCGACTTGCATTCAAATTCAAATTCAAATAGTTTTATTTGCCAAAATTCCGGATCTGTTGTAGGTTGAGTTTGAAATACGATGTCCCCATAAATAGAAATCCAAAGAGGTTAAATCTGGAAATCTGGGTGGCCATGGAAATAGACTTGTCTTCCAATTCACCGTTGTTCAAATACTGCGTTTAGATGTTCTCGCACATTTATAACAAATTATGCTGGACACGGCTAGTTGCAAATACAAATTTTGTCGTGGTTGTCGATCGTATGGCATCTATTTTCTCATTAAATCTTCTTTCACCCATATTTTAGGTTAGCCTTATGTTTTGGACATCATTTTGATATTTTTTCATGAAAAAAAATAATAGCAACAGATTTAATTTTTTTAAGAAATTTTGCAACTTCTTTCGTAGTGTCGGAAAATGCCCTCTAGTAACGGCATACTAAATTAGGATCACCACAAATAAGGCAGATTTTGTTACACGTATTTATTTTCAAAAGCATTTGAACAGCCCCCACTACTTTATTTTTAGAGCTGGGGTAAAAAGTGTTTAACAGAAAAGACTCAAATGTATCTAAGCTTTAAAAATTATATATTTTTTGTTATCTTAATAAAGCGAAATTCCGAAAACATCACTTTTTTAAATTCAAGATGGCGATTACGCTCCCTATGGGTTATCCTAGAAATCTGAAAATAGCATGTCTTTCTGATCACAGAACGGAAGCTTTCACGGCTTTGGGCAATTAGAAATACTTCTTGGAGTTAGACCGTGTCAAATTGGAGCAAGGAATTTTTTATATTCCTTCTGTTTGAAAAGGTACAATATCTTTCGGAGATCGAATGCATTGTCCAATCTTCTTATGTGTATTGAAGATTATACCCATATTGGACCGAGTAATCATCCTATTTTGTCTGTAGTGCAATGTATGTAGAGAAGAACAACACTACCTAACAGTGGCTCCTTATCATTCTCCTTTGGCGGAGTTGGATTACTATATCTTCTGAGAGCTTTGGTCAGTTTCGATGTTTTCGATGTAAATAGCTCTGCCTACTAGTGAGCTAATAATTGATTTCATTTGTACTGGATGGTAATGTATCTATATATACATGCGATTTTCGTATGTCCTAATGTACCATTAGGTTAAATTTCCATTGTGAACTTTGAAAATAAAATAAGTAAATGTAAGACGAGCTTCCACTAGGTCTATTCAGCTCTTATCAGGCAGGTATATATTACATAACAGCATCATATAAGACCACCTATACAGCTGGTAAACTTGTAAATTTTTAACTCCGAGAGAAGGAGCCAAGAGAAATTATTTGTGGGGATATTACCATTTTCTCAATAGATTTTCAACTTTGCTAATCCAATATTTATTGATTGATAACAACACAAAGTCTTTAACATATCCAAATGCAGTTAACAATTTAACAAAATACTTAATCCACTAAAGAAAATTTATAAAAATAAGTTTTAAAATTTACATTTTTCTTGTTTGATGAATATTATGGATTTTGTACAACATTATTTAACATTTTTTTATATTTGTTCTTTTCTATCTTTTAGCTTATGATATGGTATATACTTTTTGAGTTGCCAACATCACTGAGTTTCATTATTCACCTCTCATCAAAGGCATCCCTAAGAAAGGGGTAATGCTCCCCTCAGTATCTTGAGTCATTGGATACATTGTGGCTGAGTTGGCTTTTAGGTGGCAAATTACGAGACTCATTTACTAACAGAAATCACGGTATTGCAAAAGGCATGACCTTTTTTTGATCATTGAAGTTAATTGGTTGTTGTTACTAATACAAAAGTGCAGACCTTTTTTTAGTCAGTTTTTTTCTTTCTTTTCGTGTACCCCTCCCCCCGCACCCATCCCAACAACAAGACGCTCCTGCCTCTCATTTAAGATCGCGAAATATTTTTCACAAAATTGTAGAACTCTTAGAATGTAAAATTGGAATAACTAGGTAATAAAATAGATGCAGTGGGGAAACCTTTCCTTTTTGGCAGAAACAATTCAAACTCACCCTGTAGAGCATACTATATTGGGTTAGTCTATGTTTATGCAATGTAATTTATAATTTCAAGGGCAATATATTTTTTCATAAAGGGGCAAGGGAAACAGATTCATTAATGATTGGATATGTTCTTCGACATCATTTACATATGTCTGTAAAAATACTATTAAAATCAACCAACACAAATAATTTTTTGTGTGTCGACAAAGATACATATTATATTAAGATACATATTGTATGAGATAAGACTTTGTCAACAGGATAAAATGTTGAGGAGAAATATTCCCCATCCTCCTGTCTGTCGTCTTTATCTTCAGCTGATAAAATTATTATAGTGACTTAAAAAAAAACTTTGTTCTTTATTAAATATGTTTTTAATAGATAATAGTGTTACTTTGAAACGAAAAGCAGGCACTACGCCTATGGACTATGTGAACCCAAGTAGTGATTTAAATGCACAACTCTCTACATTTTGAAAAAGTACTATAATATTAACAAACAAGATCGTTCTGAGATGAGTTTTTTTTCAGATACACTCCAACTGAGCGCCATCGGCGTAACTCGAAGTCTGACAATTACAAGGTTAGAGAGAGATCGACTAGCTCGGATAGAAAAGAAAGACTACAGAGAGAACATCTTCAGGGGCGGGGGCAGCAACAGTACGATGTCACGAGTCAGTACGAAAGGTCAGATTTTAAATATTCAATTTTGAATAGTTTTTGAATTTTTTAGAATTTTTCATTCGGCTACTTTGTGATAAGAATGAACAACACTATTTTGGTTTGCTTTGCATATTAAAATTAATAAACCATATATATGCTTTTTAACATCGCATCCTCGACGTAATGAATCTAGAGGAGCGCCAAAACCGCAGTATGATACAAAACACTTTCGGTAAAAAAATTAAAATGTTTGCCAACATTTAGTAATTGTTCCAATGTCATTAGACTGTCTGAAACCACATGCAAAAAGCGACAGTAAGTAAAGGACAGAGTACTCTGTCCCAGAGACCTGTCCCTAGAATAATATAACGTTAAAAAACGGGTATACCTGAGTTGTTTATTATTGTCTCTTAAAACAAATTAAGTAATTGTAAATTGTCTGTTTGATTAATTAGAAATTTAATTTTTCGAATCCCTTTATATTTAAATGCCTAAAACGCCCTTTAAGTAGCCAATTTGACTTGTACAATTTAACATTACTTAGCTTATATATATATATATATATATATATATATATATATATATATATATATTTCTAAATTCATATATACAATTCTCTTTTTTTATATGAAAATGTATCACTTAGTATATATATATATATATATATATATATATATATATATATATATATGTATATATGTATATATATATATATATATATATATATATATATATATATATATATATATATATATATATATATATATATATATATATATATATATATATATATATATATATATATATATATATATATATATATATATATATATATATATATATATATATATTATATATATATACAATATATATATATATATATATATATATATATATATATATATATATATATATATATATATATATATATATATATATATATATATATATATATATATATATATATATATATATATATATATATATATATATATATATATATATATATATATATATATATATCCTTCAATTAGTTCCACTGTTTATCGGTTTGTTAGGAGACGATGTTTGTCATCATTTTTGTTTTTGTAAAGTTAATCTTCAATCCAACGCTTTAGGCTACGTACTGTAGTTGATGTAGCATGCCCGTAAGCCCCTAACTTCTCCCAGGTTGTCCGATATAAGGACAATAGCATCCGCATATCAGATGATTAAGCTTCTATCGCTGTAGTATTTTAAATGCATATAAGCCATTGCATCTCCCTGCCTAAAGCCTTGTACGATTATAATCTTGTTGTTTGTGGAATGGAGATTTACAACTAATGTTGAATTTTCGTAGATGTTTCGGATGCTTCCTTTAAGTGCCTTTAGGATAGCTGATATTTCTACCGTTTCGAATGCCTTATGGAAGTCAACAAAGATGAGGACTAAGACTGGATTATATTTTACCGATTTTTCAATAACAATCTTAAATTACTTTATTTATTAAGAAACGGGTGAGTAAAATGGTCCAGCAAGGTAATCGGTCTATTGTTTTCAAAAGAGTTTGAATTTTCGACACCAGAGCTAGTCCCCCTATTTTTATGGCCTCCGTTACTGGACCATCTTCTCCTGCAGCCTCGTTGTTTCTCATTTTATTTAGGGTATGACATATTGCTGCTTCCGTAATATCTGGTATATCAACTGATCCGACATTTTGTTCTTTTTGTATCGGTTAGTAGTCTAGTTCCAGAATAACTTATTTCCTGTACAGTTTTTCGTACAATTCGTCTATTCTCTTGTTATGTTATCTAATTTATCTTTTGAATGGCAGATTTCCTTTTTATGTGTGTATTTTCATATATCCTTTCTTATAGCCTTTGAGATATTTTTATTAAGAGGGTCCATTTGCTGGATATTGATGTTTCATTGACTATTCAGTATTCTTCTTTTTTCCTTCTTAACTTGATTTCCTGGCTACTCTTTGGGCAAAAATACATCAGAAACATTACTATAACTACTACTTTTTTAATAGCGCATATTAAAATGGTAGACGATTTTCCAAAGTTCGCCCACCTAAGTACTAATCCGTCTTGAAGTTCTTTAACCCCTAGAATTGACCATGAATCCAAAACCAATCACCACACACCGCAAATTGTATTTGTGTCAATTTTATAATGTGATATGAGAATATGAATAGTTTTACCATAAAGAAAAAAACTTTTTTAAAACAGAAATATTTCCGCACAAAAAAATTAAATTAGTCTGTAATACAATTTTCTTTTTTAACCAAATTTACTTTTTAGTGTTGGTCTTTGCTACATAAATTTATGTTTAACGTGTACACTCTATTTTATGAGAATATATAATCCCTTTAAATAGTTTTTTTATATCTAAGTTATTAAATAATTACAGGTGTACAGTAATGCATTGTTATTAAAATGTACTTAATACTAATATGGTATTTAAACTTTACATTGGTAAATAAGCTTTAGACACGAAATTGATGTTATAATAATTAAAATACTTCAATATGAAAGTAATTTCCTCGATATGATAAAGTAGAGTAAATAGACATATAGCAGCATTATGAAACAAACAATGCCAAAAATAAAACCGATATGGAAGGTTACAAGTTCAGCTGCCAAGAAATTCAGCAATGAAACAAAAAGGCGCCGAGAAAAGCTCTTAATCTTTTCTTGAATGTTGTTTTTTCGCCCTATTTGCTGCAAATGAGTTGGCAACTTGTTATAGAATTAATTTATAACACGGTTTGTGGCGTAACCAGACCACGAATAAAAGGGGGAAGAACAAAATAAGATCATTTGAATTTATCTGAAATGTTTTTATTTTATTGCAATTTTATTTTTTTATAATCGATTATGAAAAATATTAAACTCTTAGGCGAGCAACAATTAAATCAGACGTATGCAAATATTTGGTTAATATATAAAAATTATAAGATACATATAATTATTTAAATCTTGGCTAACCGCAAGGAGGGAATCCTATTCCTACGGTGACTCTACCAACTTATTTTTAGTAGCATAGTAGTCGTACTGTCCTTATAAAGTTTAGAAACTAGGCCTTAATGTACTTTACTTTGGCATGAGAAAAATTAAAATTTTAAAAATCTGGAGAAACACAAAACAACCAAATGGGTTCTAAAAAAAAACATCTAAAATAATATTTTTTTCTTCTGATAATAATTGTCCAACGCTTTAGAAATAGGGTTGTTGTTTGTATAGTACACTCAAATTTTATATGTTTGCAATAAAAATAGGTTTAACAAAAATGTTATTCACAATATTACAGCTTGGAAAAAAATAGAAAGCTGACTTAAAGATATATCCTTGGTGGCTAGACTGAGAAATTCCCTTACGAGGCTTCCGTTTATCAATAGGAGAGAATGGGGGTAATTATCCCATATACTCAATAGAAATACAGAAAAATTGTACAGTAACGCATTTTTCTTAGACGAGACGACCACCGCAGAAAATAAGCTTCCCAAAAAAAGTTTAAGTGTGGTTCATGTAGCAACATTTTAGTATTAATAATAATATTAGTCATTGACAATACGCATTCCGATTGGTTCATTAAAGTTGCATAACTATAAACAACAAATAACAGGGTTAGTTCTTATTACTATAGATAAAAAAATTTGTTACATGAACTTAGCTTTAATGTCCCAAACCGTTGATCCTACTATTTTTTCTTACTCCAAAATAACAATATTTATAGACGCCCTTATTCATATTTCATCTTCAACATATAATTTGTACTTTTTGTTTTAATTGTGGTCACCGTGCCTTTGTTGCTCGTCCTCCATTCACACCGCCAAAAAATGTTTATAAACTTTTATTTGCCTTCGTGTATTAGACAGTTTAAGCACTGGCTTTATAGGGATGTATGATATTATACAATTCTTATACCTAGTCGCCTTGAAATATGAAAAATATTTTCGATGAAAATGTAATATCTATTATGACCATGTACATAAAATTTAAAATCATTTTAACATGACAAAAAAACATACCTTGTCAAGCATTTGATTCATATTGACTGAGCCATCTACGACTTGAGATCATAAAATTGTGTAATTGTGTCAATATAGAAACTAACGGTGAAAATTCGAACTATTTCATTGTTACCAAATACCTAATCCTTAACATAATAGATTATATAGACTAGCCGCGTCACATATGCACATTGTTTTACCTTGATGTCAACGCATGAGAGATGGGGATAATAAAGGCGGAAATCCTTTATTAGCCCCATCTCTCTCACAACTACTAGATTTTCCGCCTTAATTAACTCCATCTCTCTCGCATTGCGTTAGAGTCAATGAAAATAAAACGTCGCAAATCTCAGTACATTATATTAGTATATCTATGATTTTAACTCACTTATACCTATTAGGTCAATATGATAAATGAAAGGAACAAACAAGGCGTTTTCTACACTACCGAACTTATATTTGGGTCCTGACAGGAATGCACTTGCAAGTGAATTAGAATTAAAGAGGACGTTGTACTTACGTTTATATAAAGTGTATTTCACCGATGGTGTCCGATAAAATATCGCAACAAATGGAAAATCATCAGTCGTCATTTACTTACGGCTAAATTGTTCCTTTAGGTGGAAAGTGATTAGGTTCGAGATTTAGTTTTCTACTGGAGTGGAGTGCTCTAATTTTAAAACCTAGTGAATTATATTGTTAAAAACTAAGCCTAAAAAGTTACCCATTACAATTTGCCGCTTTTTCCAGTAAAAAATGTATTGAAAAATATTTTTTAAAAATTTAATTTTTTTCATAACAAATTTATATAGAAAAAAAAAAAGGGGAAACGTTTCAAAGCATAGGTGTACATTCCGTTCCAAAAGCGTGTAGGAAAGATTAGGTTAAATATACGTAACTACTGCAAAAATAAATATGTATTATTTATTTTAAATATTAGGTTGTTTTGATGGTTTATAGCTGTCACACCAGTTGAGTCAAAACTAGTTTGCATACCACTAGTTTTGCTGGTGACATGTCTATCAGCAAGTAATAATTTGTAAAACGAATTTCTTTAATATTAATATTTTGCCTGAAGAGAAAATCGAGATATCTGTCGATTTCTGCATGTCATTGGGATCTATAGAAATAATTAGAAGCTCTATAGTCTCATCCAATATGCCACTGAGTTTCCACATTCTTATTTCTTTTTTAATTACATTATCTTCGTTACGATACATTTTTGATTTTCTTAACTGGGTAGTAGTAGTAGTAGTAGTAGTAGTAGTAGTAGTAGTAGTAGTAGTAGTAGTAGTAGCAGTTAGGGGGAGGTCTAGAGACCTGACTGGTAGGCCTATAAGGCCCTTTCAGTCTACCCTAGCTCCTCCCTCAACCACCACCCGCCACCAGGTCTACATCCTTGAATCTGCCTGTTCTTACTATGTAAGTCTGTATATCCTTCCATGCAAGATCCTTAACTTTGTCCCTATGCAAGACCGTAGTCTCGAAATATCTCGTCGCAGTCTCGCTCGCGCTTCACATCTGCACAGGAAGTGAAGCGGAGTTTCCTCCTCTTCCTGACACTCCGTGCAGATGGAATCTTCCTCAATGCCTAACATAAAGAGGTGTCTCCTCAATCGACAGTGCCCCGTTACTTTTTCTACGATGGAATTTAGAGCTTTCCGGTCTCGGGCTAGTAACCACTCTGTTCGGCCCTTATCGGGCTTCACAATGAAGTCTTTAGCTTGCCTCCCGACCCCGGACTGGCCCCATTCACGTTGAATGTGTCCATTCGTCGAGTGCTGTCCTTATCTGCTGCCTAGTGATACCTAAAGCTGGTTCTGGTCCTACATACGAGCTGGTGACGCCGAGTCTAGCAAACTCATCTGCCCTCTCGTTGCCCTCAATCCCACAGTGTCCTGGCACCCAAATCAACTTCAGTATTTTACGTCGCGCCAACTGCTCTAGCCTGTCACCGCATTCGTGAACCAAAACTGACCCCGCCGTGGGTGAGTCGAGCACCTTAAGTGCTGCTTGACTGTCTG
This sequence comes from Kuschelorhynchus macadamiae, assembly GCA_030620095.1. Taxonomy (NCBI): domain Eukaryota; kingdom Metazoa; phylum Arthropoda; class Insecta; order Coleoptera; family Curculionidae; genus Kuschelorhynchus; species Kuschelorhynchus macadamiae. The sequence goes on along the minus strand of JAUTXW010000268.1, from coordinate 1,740,730 downwards.
AACATATGACAATCTCTACCTCTGCCCCCTCTATGACTTCCTTCATCGTTATTGCCATTAGAATGGCATATACCTCAGCCTGAAACACCGTTGAAAACTTCCTCAAAGGGAAGCTGGACCCGGTTTGTGTAGCCTCAATATAAACTCCAGCACCAGAGGATTGCAACTGTGTCATACGTGAACCATCCGTAGAGCAAACAATTGCCTCTCTGGAGAACTCCAGCCTATTTCTCTCCCAGTCCTCTCTTTCGGGGATTGAGATACTATAACCCTTATGCCATCTTAGTCTGCCTGAGGGTCGTGCTACTCTGTAGGTAGATAAAGGGATCTCTCTTTCTACAATGTGGGAGATCCTTGCATGACCCACAACCTCACCTTTGGTATGCCAAGCATCCTGCTTAACTGGGTAAGTTTCAAAAGTTTGTTTACGTACCCTCACGTTCCTGTAAAAATTGCGGTTTTTAAAAAATAACCTAAAAGCCACGTTATTTTATAATGATATACTGTGCCGCTTAAGGAGTTCTAGTTTAATTATGTATTTTGATACCTTAAAATCAAATACGAAAACATAATTTTTCTATCTTCTCTAGATATTCCGTAACGTGCATGTTTATAATAAGCCAAAATTCCTCTTATTGCATCATGTGGTCACGTTTACAGGGCGATGCACATGACCCGTTAAACAAGTCTGTTCTTTGTTACGTGTCTGAAAAACTAACTTTTAAATAGCTAAATAGTAGTTAACCTAACAAGTGCGGTAAGTGCTTCTTTTCCGCACGCAATTAAAGTTGGCCATCAATCGCGTGTGGAAAAGTCGCTTTACGCACGTGTAAGATACACTATTTTTCCTGCAAGTTTGCGGAAATACCCAAAAGTTAAAAAGAATCGTTTATTTATATCAAAAATCACAAATTAATTATTATTAACAACGTGAATAGTAAACGTGCAGTTTGTAGCATTTTGTAAATTAATTGAAGAGGCTAGATTTTTTACCAAGGAACTCGGGGACTTGTAGGTAAAGTTTGGACTTTCCAGTTCTCTTTCACGAGGACTTATTGTTGTAACCGTCGTCGATGGGGTAACTTTTTGGATGGAATAGGTCGATTTGGTAGACTGCACTGGTAAAGTTGGTGCCTAGTGGAAGGAATGGCAATGGAATTCTTTATTGGATAGATAATTTTAAAGACTTGTTGAGCTTTCTAAATAAACTTCTGCCACGGTTGAAGATTTTCAACCTCCGAGGCGTCTGATATTTGTTATTCCTTCTCCGGAATCTGCAAACATTGTGGCGTCTGAACGTCGGAAACTGTGGCCTGTATATAGTTTAGGTTTGGAGGCTTCAGATAACCTGCAATATTTAATGGCATTTTTCCAAAGGTGTTTATTCCGATGCATTGTACTGTGCAAGCTCCTTTCATGTAGTTTACAAAAAACGCCTATGTGAGGTTTCTGGCTTTCTTAAAATCGCATATTTTTTGATCAATTTTAAATATTCTCCGCTTTCAGCGTCATCAGATGGTACAAATCTTCTAGAACGGTAATTTTTTGTGTCTGGAATATTTATTATTGAAATATTTCCTTTGTTTTCCAATATGATCCAATGACATTTTTATTAGTTCTTCTCGGCGACATGCGCCCGCCAAACCAAATATAGTAGCTACTTTGATATGGAGATAAATTTTGTCAGGTGCTTCATATATAAATTTAGAAATTTCCTCTTTTGAAAAAATTCTCACATTTTTTGGTCTAAATCTAACATTTTGTTTTTTTTTAATAGGCCGTGACTTTCGGCGAAATATGCACAAAACCGGGCTCTTTCAAAGTTTTGATTCCTTTAGTTTGACACCAGGTTTTAAACATAATATATTCTTTCTCATACCTATGACGAGATTTTAATGGTAGCAGATTGATGTTTTGCAGTTCTAGCTGCTTCCAACACCGTCACAACTCTGGCAAATCTTCGTCTAAAGAATCCACTAAAAGCACTTTTACTTAGGTTTTACTACGACAAAAATCAGCGACAGCAAAATTGGTTTTGATTGACAATGAATGATCCGCGTATTTTTACTTCGTGTCTATGGTGATTCAAACTGCCTTAAAACACATTTTACATATTTTTTACTATTTTGTTGAAAATTTTAGCAGGATTTTAGCAAATCTATTTTCTTAAATCATTTTGCTAACTATCAGGATATCAATATATTTTTGAATATTTAAAATCAGCAAGTATATTTCAAAAAAATGGGTTTATCTAAACTAAAATGAGTGCGGAAAAGTGAAGTTTTCCGCACGCTTATAGAAAAACGTAATTTTGCATCCCTTGAGCAAAAAGATTATGAAATTTATTTCGGAGTTAAAGTTGGATACTAAGACGTGTGTAACTTTGTTAGCGGGTTGATTAAAAGGTGCAGATCGTAAAATCTCATTTGAAATACCGATGGTTTGGAAAGAATCGAAAGGTCATATTACAGATTCTTTTGCTTCACGAATATTAGAGATGTTGGAACAAAATTTAAGCACACTGTTAAGTATTTTAATCTACCATCAGCTTTACGGCTCATCAATCATAGTGATGAACTTCCTGTCCCCAAGCCTTCAAAATCTACTAATAATTCGACATTTAAATATAGCAAAATCGCAGTCAGAACTTTTAGCATCCAGACTAAAAGGATGGAATCTTCTCCAAAGTGATGTAAACATTACTATTTACCGAAAACGGAAAAAAATCTCACACATTGCTTGCCTCAAGAAGCAGATTTTTATATTGTTCAAATGTCTACAATTTGTTTAACGTATTAGGACGGAAACATCCAAATTATTCGCGTCTGTTTATCGATTCTTCTAAACTTAGTGTAGAGGTGGTATTAGTTCACAATGGTAATAAATGTCCGTCCGTATCTATAACTCATGCAGTTCATATGAACGAATTATACGAAAAAATGCAAGTTCTTCTAGATCATATCCGTCATATTATGAATATGGATGGGTCATATGTGAAGATTTAAATAGTAGGTAATAGTTCTTCCTCTTGGTATGCAACTGGGGTATACAAAATATTGCTGTTTCCTTTGCAAATGAGACAGCCTTCCGCGAGATCATCATAATGTACAGAAAGACTGGCCACTACGCCACAAACTAACTCCAGGACTAAAAAATGTTACCACAGAACAACAAAGAAAGTTTATCTCCAAAAGGTATTACTTCTACCTTTGCATAGAAAACTTGGATTGATGAAGAATTGTGTTAAAGCAAACATTTTCCAGACTTAGTGAAGCAAAAATTTAGGGGCATATTTATGGGTCCACAAATAGGGACAATAATGAAAGATGAATTATTTGACAGTCCGCTAAATGAAGGTGGATGGCGTGCTTTTAAATTAGTTGTTAAGAATTTTCTTGGAAATATGAGAGCTGACAAATACAAAGACATTATGACTGAACTACTTAACGCTTATAAAGGAATGGGGTGTAACATGTCTCACAAAATTCATTTTCTGGACTCTCATCTCGATTTCTTTTCTGAAAATTTGGGGGCAGTAAGCGACGAATATGGGCAATGGTTCCACCAAGACATTTCTGACATGAAAAAGCGATATCAAAGCAAATGGAGCGTCAGTTTGCTACTATAAGGTACATTTATCATTGGTAATAAAATAGATTTATAGCAATATTCTGGTAGAAAATAATGTATAGTCTTTAAACGGCAGATATGAAATTTTGGTTACCTGATTTAGTTACTCGCATTAACTAGTATACATGTGTGACCTGGAATTAAGCTACCTGAGTCAGTTCCTTGTCGTAGCTACTATACACGTGTGAACACACCTTAACGAAAAATGTATGGTATCTAAAGCAATCTCTTGAACAGACGCAACCTTGGATAAAATCTCCATAACTTTGTTTTAGCAAATCTTCTGTTCCCACTAAGGGATCTAAATAGGGGTAGCAATATTTTCAAATTTTATTTCGATATTTGTTCAAATTATGTGTAGCAAAATACCACATGATGCTTAAATATTTCAGCAGACTTCTATGCTAATGTTCCGACCCCTTTACGCTTCTTTGGGGTCATTATTCCTTCCATCCCTTTCGTCTTGACCCAGTTTCGGTTAGGTTAAACCGTATTTATCCTTTCCTTTTTTCCATTTTTTAGGGGATAAGTTTGCCTTATTTTCACCCTAAATCCCAATAAATATCGGAAATATTTCTGTTTTCCTGAAAAAATATATTTACGAAATTTTTAAATTTAATATTAGTTAGGTGGTGATATATAGAAATATTTGCAACTTTTCGCCGCATGTATAGGAGATTTACTATTTACGAAAGATATATGATTGGTTGATAGCTTATTCTAATTTCCATGTTTCAGTGTACTGATTGAAAGTGTTTGTTGTAATCTCTATGTCACAATCCTCAACTGCTGTAGTCTTATCGAGAGTGTTTTGTTGATTGTGTTAAAAAACAGGAAGTTCAAGATCAGTACTTCTTATTGCTTATACAGTAGATATCTATAATTATACACAGATTACAAATCTGTGTATAATTATCTTCGAGCGAACTCCATTCTTGGTCTGGAGCAACTTTAAATTTCAGATTTTCAAATGTAGTTTCAATGGTACTCACCCTACCTGTAACATAAAGTTTTCAAAACTTTCAATTTTTGGAATCGATTTTAGCTCCCAATTTATTGACTTTGAAATCATCATGAAGCTTTAATGCTTTGAGCAACTTCTTAATGTAAGAGGCTCAATCTGGGCATAAATGCAACAAAACTCACGATGAGCTGGGCATAACATGAATTTCTTCTACTTTAAGTCCATTACAGTTTCAGCAACTAACTTTATTACATATCTCCCATGGATAGCCAATTTTTTCTTTGTCCTTCTTGAAAATACACTCACTATTAGATTTAAAGCAGTTAACTCACTTTTATTGACCAGTGTAGGATAAGTTATTGTTCTTATCAAATTAAGTGAAAATAACCAAAAAATAGATGCAAGCATCAGCACCAACATACTGAGCAAACCACAACACCAATTATGCAATAAAACTTGTAAGTTTTAATAGAAATTCACAAAAAGTAGGCAAAGGAAAAACACTTGTGAAGATAAACATAACATAAAACTTAATAATTAATACAAAACTGCAATTTGTAACCGAAATTTTGACTAGACACCGTCACCCAAGAAATCATCTTCACGATACCCATCCAACCACCACTATTGCACTTCTAAAGTTTTCGGCGGTCGAAACCTGCCTTAACTTGAACAGACATTTTAGTGCTGCGTTGTTTGTGTTTTTTTTTTAATTTCAAGTTCTATTGTAGTGTTGTGCGTTGGTCGTTAAAAAAGTATACAGAAACGTCTTGCATTATAATATATTGATATATTGCTGTTTAATAATGTCTCTAATGTTTAGAAAGAAAAATCTATCCAAGTAAAATGTTGCGTATCAAACTGTAACGATAAATTTAGTAGTCGCTGCCTTTTTGAAAATCTAAATAACCCCGGTAATAATATTATAAAATAATGGCTTTAAAAAATTACCAATCCTTTGCTTTTCTTCACTTTTAGCAATGCAGTTGCCGTTCCAAATGCTATGGGCGCTAAAACTGATCGCCAAAACTTAATGTGTTAGATAGGCTTCTATTTCGGGTTGTTTTGTGGGGATACTTCTTTGTGTAGTTGCGAACAAAATGACACGGTATAACATTTACTCTGTAACAGTTTTGGAAGGCTTGCAGTGTTATCATTAAAATTTAAAGATTTTTCAGTTCGTGAAAGGGTTGTACTGGACCACTTTCCATGAATTTTTTATGATCGTCTGGCTACCAAGACTTTTCAACACTATTTTTTGTATTTTTTCTATAAAACCAATTTTTTTTTTCAATAAAATTTCTGGATGATATGGCGAATGCGCCCCATATTCTTATAATTCCACTGGAAAATCATAGCGCCATCTAACAGAAAAGGCGGAACAAGGTCAGCCGGGCCATTAAGTATTTTGTAAAAATTGGCTTGTTTTGGCATAATATAAGCGATGTTCCCAGAGAGGATTTACAGGGGCTCCTTAATGAGGCCTAGATGCTATGTCAATGATCGCCACTCTCTCCCCCTCACGGAATATAGAATAACATCAACAGGGATTGCTAGTTCGGTTCAGAGCGTAAATATGAAAAAAGAGAAGTAAATAGTTAATAAAAGTTTTATATATATAATAACTCTTCTAAAAATGTTATACAAACTTGTTACAGTACACTATAAAGTTATATACTATATTGCAAGAAGTAGAAAAGGTTCTGGTTTTCTTTCAATAAATCTAGGACATTATTTACTTTATACCGTCTAACGTTTTCGAGTGAAGCCAAAAATTAGGAGACTTTTGAGCAAATGGTCGCCTTTATAGAAACGATAAAAATATTTCTGCGAGTGGAACAGTAATTCCGGCTGTCAACGACCACAACTTTTATTGCAGCTGTAAAAATATAAACGAATGACGAGTAGCGACGTTTTGTTTGTGGCATTGTTTTGAAATATGGCCATACAATTGACAAAGTAGTAAAAAGTTGTACACATGATATATTCATTTTTATTTCACGTCCAAGTGGATGATAAAAGAAAATTTATATCATTAATAAAATGGCTTAATTTGCATATGCATCAGTCAATTTATGTTGAACAGCTTAGGTTAACAGTGCGTATGCGATAATGTTCGTTCCATAATGATTCGTTGATTTCCTGGCTGCAAGCAAAATTACCTGGAACCCTTAGCCGTAAAACGTTATAGATATTGGCTACCTGAATACAAGTGTAGATGCTAAAGTGTTTAACTACTAATATACTAATATAGAATAGTCAATAAAACATGATGTTTGTTTTTTTTACAGTTCGCGTCCAGTTAATATTGTTAGTTTGAATAGTGTTAATATTTAAACTGTGTTTTGTGAGAGTAAAATTGTTTGTTGGGACCTTAGTTACCTGTGTAACTGAAGACAGGGCACTAAACAACGAAATAAAAACAGAACTTAAATCGAAAATTGTGTACATTTGAAGGTTATTTCAAAATTGTACACAATTAGTACTATTTATTAACTATGACGACATGTGAACGCAAATATTACTATTATATAGATATAGTTTGTTTAGATAATATTCAATTACCAACCAAACCTGCCAAATTTCAACTTATAACTTAGGCTTTATTTGGTTTTTCAATACTTAAAAAATATCGCATTTATGTTTTCATCAAAATCGCGTTTAAAATAAAAAATGAATTAAGTAAATGTTTGTAAAATTTACTAAATATAAATAGATTAATTCAGATTTCGTTACATTGGTTAGGTGAAATAGGATTACATTCGGTTAGGTGAAATATGATTAAGTTGAAAAAATTTATTTTTAAAAATCACATCAACCGTTAATATTCAAATTTTCGTATATAGCTAAAAACTAATTTTTTTTTGAAAAAAAATGTCATATTTTACAAGTAAGATAAATCACATGACAACTTTTTTTGTAATTTTGCATTAATTTTCTGGCAAAAAATTTTGGTAATTCAAATTTTACGAATATTACTGCTCACATAGTTTCTTATACGAGACACTGTGCAGTCGATATAATGGGATTTTGAACACTCTGTCTGTACCTTATAGTAACATCTGTATGTATTTCAAAGTAAAAAAGTAAAAGTAAATTAATCAAATGTTTGATAGTTATATATTTACACATGGCCTCACTTGGATCTAACCCTCTTTTGGGACACTCTGTATAAGTCAGAAGGTTCCATTTAAAAAGTATTTTGTTAATATAAATCAAATGTATCATTAACAATACAACTGTAGCATAATCAAATTATAAATTTGCACATTTCTTCATTTTTGCGTAAGATCAGCTGTTTTTCAGAAAAAAATATCGCCATTTTTGTTACAAGGCAGTTAACAAAAGCTGCCCAAAGGTCCCCAGATATTTACTTAATTTTTAAAATATCAACTCATAATACCAAGAAAAAATAAATCTTTTTAAAAATTTTAATTTTTTACATTACATTCTTAACCGCCCTGTATGACGTTAAAAAAAAATTACTTCAGAAAAGTACGCCCCTGATTTTACATAAAACCATGGTGGGAAGAAAACACCTATGCATAAAACAAGCTTTCAGGATTCGATAAGCTTATTTAAATTACTTAAGAAATGTGGGAATTTAAATATAATCTCAAAAAAACCTCCTTCCGTTCTTTTTGACAAGCAGTTTCTAGTATAAAATTCTGCACCAAAAAGATGATACTTTATTACTTTATTACTTATTTCTTGTAGAATCAATCGTTTTTATAATAATTTGAAAGCAGGCTACTAAGCTTGTGATTTTATTAAGCCACACAATAAACCACTCAACACTCAATGAAACCACTTTACTTAATAATCTTTGGAAGATATATTTAAAAATCAAAGAATTGCAAATCGCTGTATCACTAATCATTACATTACCATTAGAGAGAACTTATATATCCACATAATCTCACTAGTTCTACTTTTTACCAATTAAAACAGTGTCTACATATACGTGTCAGTTAGTGAAATTATGTATTGTCATTTCAACAGTTCTTGGAATATGTGCTTTTTTGTCTAAAAATACTTTTTTTTCTCTCCACCGCACCAAACTGATAGAAATATGTTCAATTACGACAAGCAAGTTTTACAGCGTAGCAAGTTTGGATCTTATACATACAAATTCTGGATTTTTTTTTATAATAGCCATTCCATTCTTTTAAGTTCAATAGATTTTTTGTTTTAACTTAAAACAATCAAGGAAAGTGAAATATGAACTCATCTATTTTATTTTAAATGCAAAAAAATATATTTTATTGCATTTAATGCTTGCACAACATTTGAAATTAATCTAATAACTAGTTTTTTTCAGCCTGATCTAAGTATTTTATTAGGCTGCCATTTTGTTTTGCTATCTTATATTCATACCAAAATGTTACCAGTTCATCCATATGTAACACTTGATTTGTGTGTAAATTGATTTACTAGTTTTTTTAGTAATAATTTTTTTAACCTTTCACTAGACTGCTGCATCCTTGAAAGAAACTTCTTAAACCATTAAGTATTTTTTATTTGTTTTTGAATTTCTTTTATCAAAGTATTATAGGCAAAGTAGCCTTATTAATTCGATTTTCAATATTAAATTCTCTTTACTTCCTTTGTAAAAGGAAAGTATTGTAATCGTGAAAAAATCAACCACGACAATTTTTTCAGATCTAAACGTTTCAGAGTCCCTAGATGCCGAAAAACATATTTCCCCTAATTCCGTCGGTCTGTCTGTATGTCTATCGATCTGTCTGTCGGTCTATTTATTCGTGGCATAGTTAAAAAACTACTTACCCGATTGACTTCAAATTTTGGTAAAAAATTTAAAGATTAATCGACTTACCTGTAAAGATGATTAATCGTAATTTTGCTAGCTTGTCCGTAGATATAATTATTACAATGTAGTTTCCGAAAATCTACCCATCAGCACGAATCTTTTTAAAATTTACAATCACGCCTGATATTCTCAACTAGCGATATCTTGCGCCATTCCGTTAAAGTGTGACGATGGAAAATCGCTGGGAAATTATATAAATATTAAATCTACTCTTTACTTCTCTGTTAATATAATCAGGGAACTCAGACAAGTTACTTATGTAGTTACCGGACCTAATTAACGTCCTAATACTGAAAAAAAAATACCTGTAATAATTTGGATATCTATAATATAAAGATTATAATATAGTATACATAATAATACTTAACTATATGTTTTAGCTATAAGTTGATTTAATTGGCCTACTGAGAAGGTTATAGTTTTACGTCTCTTGCAACTTAGAATAGTGCTAGCAAATATGTCCTTTGGATCTTTTACGGGTCTATTGTAGAATTGAAAAAATGTATTAGAAGTGGGTGCAGGGACGTAAACAGGGGGAGGGCCGGAGGGCCGCGGCCCCCTCTTTTCATCCTGTGGCCCCCCCACTGACCCCCCCATTAACCTGTCTAAATATATTATACGGCACGCTCATGCAAGCACAATATTTTTAACGAAATAAAATACTCAAACCACAACAACACAAAATATCTCTACTAGTAAGAATCCCAAATAAAAGCTGAATCTTACCTAATTAAAACAAAGAAAATATAAACAGTAATAATCGCTGTAACAATGTCTTGGTCTCTAGTGCTTCATGTGAGCCATCTTTCTCTTTTTGAGAAATAGAAATAGAATTGGAAATGGCAGACTATCAAAGTTGGCTATTTTATCAACTGAGAAGTCATTGGTAAAAAACATAGATCTTCAAAGAGTAATAGATATTTTCGCGGAAAATAAGAGAAGAATAAATTTAATTTTATGAATTGTTTTTTTTTGTATTTTTTAGTTAACGGTTTATATTATTCATGTTTATTTTTTATCAGTTTTAATAACACATCCACAACTATACATTAAATGTAATAAAAAAACATGTTTCTTCAGATGTGTTTAATTAAGTTACTTTTGTATAAAATTTGATATTTAATTCAAAATCCTAAAATAAACGTAGAAAATTCGTTTTAAAATTTTTTTACGGGCACATATTATTTGTTACAGGATCCATCATTAATGTAAAAAAAATCTTTAGTAGGAAAGTATGCTTCTTTGAAACACTAATGACAGACCCTCTATATAGGCCCCTCTAGAACTATTTGTGTCCCCAACTGGCCCCCCTCAAAATGAATATTCTGTCTACATCCCTGAGTGGGTGTCCAATCTGCTGTATTCTTCTGTATTCTACACTTACAAGCTGCAGAAGTTGATGTATGGCGCACGCTATGAGAGGAGAATATGGATGTGTTGATGCCTCCTGAAGATAATGTTTTCTTGATCCAACGGCTAATAGTGTTTCAGGGTTCCTTCTGAGAGGGAAGATATTATTACATTAATTGTAGTTTCTGGTACACCTTTTCTTAAAAGAGACCACCGAACAACTTCTCTACCACTAGGGGATTCTCCTTGTAGAGCGGATGACTCTCCCTCTCTCTTCACATCATTGCCGCAATTCCTTTGTGGCCGTATTTAGAGATGGATATTTAACACTTCCTCCTCTATTTATACAGGAAATGATTGTTTATTATCAATAATATGTGAATATTACTTTTATGTTTTGCGAAAGACTTGCAGCCCTGATCTCTTAATAATTTATATGCAACTTGATTCCAAAAACCACGACACCTAGTTTCCCCACAAAAACTCTCCAACCCGTCGTTGAGGTATCCGAGAATATTTCACAAGAAAATTTGATTGGTTTTATATTCTGACCTAATCCAATATGTTTATACCGCCAGTCTAGTTTCCCATAATAATGAATCAGGAATACTAATTTTTTTTTGATAATTTAGGCAATTATCTTTTAGACAAATATGTTTTATTATTTCAAAAGGTTTGATATGTACAAAACCATATGTTGTAGCTGTACATGCAGCTACAAGTTTACCTATTAACATAGCAAATTCCTTTAAAGTATATTTTTTATTTTCCTTTTTAAAACTAAAGATTACTTTTTGGGATTTGAATTAAAAGGAATTTATATTCCTTTAAGCCATCCTAAAACCTCTCGGTTTTTTGAAGCTATTTTTCCAAGCTTGTAAAATATTGGAAGGGCACCTGCGTAGTTGCCTACCATTTGTGGTGTTTTCTTAATTGTTTATTCGTCCTTTACTACTTCTGCAATTTTTTTGCTAAATAAAGATTAATCTATTTCTAATGTTTTTAAAACTTTTTTTGCAGTCTGTATTTAAGTGTGGCATGATTCGGAATGGAGAGAAAGGGCAGAATGAACATTAGTAACTAAATGGGATGCTTCTGCTAATGTTTACAAATCCTGTGACTGCTCTGGAAGATGAATAATTTTTTCCATGGTAGTGCCCACTGACGGTAAGCTTGCAGTCATAAGTTTATCTTGTTCAATCGCCGACTTGGTTGGATTTCGATATTTACCTTAGGGGGAACTATTGCTTACAGTTGGCTGGAATATTATAATTGTACATAACCTTGTCACGTTGCTCCTTGGTTTCCTAAAGAGGTTTGCCTTCGGTATTGTCGGAATCTGGTTGTAAACCTAGGATGTTGAGATCCTGTTTTGGTTGTTGTTCGCCCTCCACTATGGATATTTCTGGCTCCCAGGGAGTTTGTGTAACTGTAGGAGTGGTTTGTATTCGATCTAAAGGAGTTTGATTGAGGGTAACAGTGTTTTGTTTATACAGTTCATCTTCAGACGAGTCTAAAAAGAAAAACAAATACCGACCCTCAGTCCAATCCACTTAATTGCATTTATTTATTTCAATTATTTATTTACTTATTTTAATATAGATATATAAAATCACTCGATTTTATATTATAAAGAAAGTATTCGAAACATCTGTGATAATTCTCAACGCCAAAAATCCATACAAATTAATGTCGTAAGTTTTTAAACGTAACACCGCACTTTCCTGCATAACTATGAAAATCGACTGATTTTATCCCATATTTATAGGCAACAGACGTTGTCCTATATTCATATTGTAAATGAAATCGTCCGATTTCATTATATTGTCTAAAAGTAACAATCGTTACTTTTATTTTACTATTACGAGTTTGTTGTCCTAAGCTTTTAAACGTAACACCACACTCTCTTGCATAACTATGAAAATCGACCGATTTTATCCCATATTTACAGGAAACGCACGTTGTCCTTTATTCATATTATAAATGAAATTGCCCGATTTCACTATATTGTCTAAAGGTAACGATCGTTACTTTTATAACACTAGTACGAGTTCGTTGTTCAATCTCGATTTTTACATTCACCAAAATATTATCAAAAATAAAATCGCACAAAGAAGAAAAAACCTACTTGAAGAATCTTGTGTTGAATTATGGGAAGAATAAGATAAATCACTAAATTTTATTTATTTGTTATTGCATTTTACGCAGTTGCCTTTTAAGCTTCTTAATTTTACTAGCCTTGTCGACCTTTCTACCCAAGTAGCACATATAATCATATATAGGCTAAAATGCTATGATATTGGCTAATATCCCTGGCTAATTAGCAGGGCCGTATCTAGGGGGGGGTTTTGGGGGTTCAAACCCCCCCGAAATTATGTACTAAGTCCAAAAAATCTTAAATGCAATAATCCAAAAAGAACAAAAGAAAAGAAGATAATTAATCGCCGCACAGCCCAGGCAGCATAGGCCGTAAAACTGAAAAGTAAAGAGAGAAGAGAAATATACACTCTAACCTCACATTCGATTTTTGAATATTCGAAATTCAAAGGTTAGTTTTATGTGCTTTTTAGGCGCATCTAACGTGGTCAGCTATTATTATTATTTATTGTATTATTGTTCTTCTTATCTTCTTCATATACTTCTAGCTTCTAGTGGCTAGGTAAGTAAAATTTTGCTTTCTTGTAATTCTTGTATTTTGTTATTTTATATGGTGGCGGCTTGTGGGTTGTAGGTTGTAGGAGCGAAAAATAATACATTTCTGGCTGGTTGTAGGGACACGTTGGTAATGGTATTGATATGTAATAGTTAAAGGTAGTTTTAATTTTTTTTAAATACGCTTTCCGAATAAATTAACGCAACGTACCATCAAAAAATAACAATAAGTTTAAACCACTTGTTTGATTGATTTAAAATTTAAGTGATTCTTTTTAATAACTGGTGATGCTAACTAAACTGTTTGCATTAAACCTTTTTTTATTAATAAAAGGTGTTGCAATTACAGCATGATTTATCATTCATTTTAAAAAAATTAAATAACCTTTTAGCTTTATCTTTTCTAATTCTAAGCAATCTTTTTTATTTTAAGAGAAACAGGATGTTACAGCTTTTGGAAAAAAGTCACGCTATAATTGCTACACCCTGTATAAATAAGAAAAAGAGAGTTTTATGCAAACTTAATAGACCAATGTTCACGAATAGACAATACGTCTTTAAAAAAAATCCTCCAAACCACCAGACAAGTGGTTTTAACAAAAATTTACTTGTGCAATAAGTGAATTCTTTTTTTACACCATTTTTCGTATAAAAATATAAAAAAAAATAGTGTATTTTTTTACATTTTCGTGCAATGAAAAGCCCTTTTAAAAAAAAATGGTGTAAAAAGATTTGCACAGTCGCAGATAAACATTCAATTTATTGCAATTGCATTATTGCAAACCAAGCCTGCTCATGCGATATCTATTAAACTTATTGATATTTTTTAATAGTGCGTTATTAATATATTTTTTTCAAAACTCTAATAAAATATTTTTATTAACTTTTCTAGAAATTGGGTAGATTTTTTTAATTTCAGTTTTCTCCTAATCTCGTTGTTTCCTCCAGCACCAGTCGCCACTTTAGAATGACGCAAAACCAAATAATTATATTTCCCTGTAGTATCGCAAACTTTTGTTTCCAGAAATTACAAATTAAAATGGCAAAACGAAAGGTTCAGCGCTCACTAACGGACTTTTTATACAAAAAAACAAAAATTTCAACTGAATTTTCCGAACAAGCTTCTAGTTCCAGTACAGATTCTCTCGTTTCAGAATTCGAACCAAATTCCCTCCCGAGTCTCCCGACAGTCCCGACCATAAAAGAACATACAAAGAATGAACCTCGGAGTGAACGTAAGATTGATAATTTGGACATTGGTTGCTGTTTCAATAAAAAAATAGATTCTGAATTGAAATTCTAACTCTTGACCTCTTCATGGATTCCAGATGACAAATATATAAAAATATAAATTTCCTGCCTCAAAAAAAAGAAACCTGAAGTTTCAAATAGGTTGGCTAAAGCGTTTTCCGTGGCTTAGTTATACTGCCGAAGGTGATCAAGGTGCTGTATGTAAATATTGCGCAAAATTTGCAACTGAATTTAGTGGAAAAGGTAGTCACCAAAAGCTTCAGGGCTTGGTTGTAAAGCCCTTTAATAATTGGAAGGATGCCATCGAAACATTTGTGCATCATAGTAGAACTGACTATCATAAAAAAAATAGTATTTTTGCTGACAACTTTATGGCAACTTTTAGCAAATCGGCCCCGGATATCATAACGCATCTTGACTCTAGCCGTGCCAAACAAATAGCTGAAAACAGGAGAAAATTGAAACCTATAATTCAGACTATTAAACTCTGCGGACGTCAAGAATTGGCTCTACGCGGAACTGCAGATTCTGGTCCAATAACTTTGGAATCGGTAGAGCCTGCTCATAACGATGGAAATTTTCGAGCGTTACTGCGTATGCGCCTATCATGTGGTGACAAAGATTTAACTGATCATATTGAAGGTCAATCTTTAAACGCTATGTATATAAGTCAAATCATTCAAAATAATATTATTCAAATTTGCGGCAAAATGATACAAGAACAAATTGTTTCTAGAATTAACAATGCTAAATATTTTTCAATTTTGATGGACGAGACTACAGATATTTCTCGTATTGAGCAGTTATCCCTTTGTGTAAGGTACATGGACTACAACAAGGAAAATGAAAATTCAATCTACATTATTCGTGAAGATTTTCTCCGGTTTGTACCTGTTCACAGTACAACTGGTAGTGATTTAGCTACGGTAATGTTAAAGTGTTTACAAGAACTGAAAATAGATTGCACTTATTTAATTGGACAAGGTTATGACGGCGCTGCAGCCATGAGCGGTAGTTTTAAAGGTGTACAAGCATTAATACGAGAAAAGTACCCAGCAGCATTATATGGGCATTGTAGTGCACATTCATTAAATTTAGCTTTGGCTCATAGTTGTAATGTCCAAAGTGTCAGAAACTGTATAGGAACCATCAAATCCGTCGCAAATTTTATAAAAATTTCTGCAAAGCGCACTGAAATTTTACAAAATAAAATTAAGAACCATTTTCCTGATACTAAATGGAAGAGGTTAACAACAATGTGTGAAACTCGGTGAGTGGAAAATCACGACGGACTAATCAGATTCACAGAAATTTTTAAGCCCATTGTTAAATCACTGGAAGAACTACAGTTAGTAAAGGATATAGATACTTCCTCAAAGACTACACAATTACATAATGCCATAATAACCAGCGAGTTTATCATCAGCATGATAACCGCATCAACTTTATTCGCCTATACCCTACCTTTATGCAGAATTCTTCAGTCAGTTAATATTGATCTCTTCACAGCTACAAAACATGTTGATACTGTTATAAGTCAAATTAAAAGTATGAGAGGTGACATAGATCAGGTGTTCAGCAACATTTTTGAAAAAGCCGAAGAACTTTTGAAATCCGCAGATCCTCAAGAGTGCATTAAAATTCCCAGAATAGTCGCACGTCAAAAAAATCGTTCTAATATTGTAGTAGGTAGTCCAAAAGAATACTTTCGCATTACCGTTGCAATTCCCTTTTTCGATGATTTTATTCAGCAGTTGACTGAACGATTCGCAAAACACAAAAAGTCATTGTCCTCTCTATATTTCTTATTACCAAATGTCTGTGTTGATCACAAAATAGATCTAAATGACATTTCTTTATATGCCCAATTCTTGGACTATGACACCCTAGCGGCAGAATTAGAGCTGTGGCAGCAAAAGTGGAAGCAGCGATCAGCAGTCGAACGACCGAAAAATGCCATTGAAACGATATCGGAATGCAACCGGTCTATATTTCCAAATATATACATTTTATTAAAGATTCTTGCAACTTTACCGGTATCAACAGCCACACCCGAAAGATCTTTTTCAACCTTAAGGCGATTAAAGGATTTCTTACGGAATTCTACAGGTCAAGAACGATTGACAGGTCTCGCTCTATTGAGTGTACATAGAGACATAAATATTGATACCGAGGAAGTGGTCAATCGTTTTGCCAGAGAGAAGACCAGAAACTTGCAGTTTGTTCTTTAGTATTATTTTTTTATTATTTATTAAAACATTATTTTTCAGTTGAAATATAAATATAGAACTAAAAATACATGTTTTTTTATATTTGTGACTGCGGTGACCACTCCATAAACTTTTATGGTCAATATTGTCTCAAAATAATGTTTCATTAAGGTAATTATTTGATTCAATAGGAAAAGTACTCGTATATATCAAAAATTCACCAACGTATTTATTAAGAATTGGGCGTGGTCCAAAAATTTTTTTTTGTTCAGCTTCCAAACCCCCCCCAAAATTTTAGTCTAGATACGGCCCTGCTAATTAGCTAAAATTGCTTGCCAAAATAACAGTTCTATTACAGTATAAAGACGGAAATATGGCTAAAGTGGGGAATAATAATTTGGCCATAATGGGGTAAAAATGACCAATTGGCAATTATACGACCCTCTCTTTTGATTTTATGGTTGAGCTTATTAGCTACTTTTTGACTTTAAAATCGAACTATTTTAGCTGAATTCTGACTTGTTTTTTAGCCGAAATTTGAGTAAATTTTGTTCTAAAATTTACCTAAATAATTTCTCATTTTTTGCCTTTTCTTCATTTATATAATAAATCATCAATTGTTTCAAATTATGTAGAAATAGTATTAACAGAGCCAATCAGTGTAAGAATTTATGAGCCAAGAGGAAATGCAAAGATAACAAATCATGGTTCGACGGTTGGTAGGGACAAAAAACACTTGCGAAGGAACTTTTACTGTTAAAAGAATCTAAGATAGACAGATGTAAAACACGCGCCCCTTCTTGAAACTAAAAATGTCGATTCTACAAATATATATATTTTTTTTATTTTTTAGTTTGGAAATGTATTTTACTAAAAAAATTTATTAAAGGGTTCATAACGTAAAAAGAAAAACGTGCATGAAAATATGTATTTATAGGTAGAAAGAATATGTTTGTTTAAAGTGGTCAAATAGTGGCTGCCAGGAAATTAGTTTAATTTTAATTTCAATCAAGGCGGATCATAAAAAGCTTTGGGCTATTTTTTAAGCAAATATTCCTTGAAATTGGCCACTTTGTAAGCAAATATTTACCAAATGGCAACAATTTTCAAATGTAGCCAAAATGTAGCAACATTTACTACAAATTTGCCAATAAAAATGCCTACTTCGTTTGCCTTTAGTACTCGCTAAAAAATTGCTAATTTAAGACCCAGGAGCCAGCGTAACAAAATTAAACGAAGATTACCCCAAGACGGCCTTTTACTATAATATGTGGTGGAATATTTAATTTTTTATTAGACATTTTGCATGGTAAATAATTTATATTTCTATTTTCTAAATATATCTTTAGTTTGGTTATGTATAGTTTTATATGTTATAAACGTAAATTTGAAAATGTGGAATATTTTGGCAATATTATAGCAAAAATAAGCGAAATAAAACTACCCAATTTTAGTTTAATTTTAAAACAAAAATATGATAATAAAAGCCATATTTTTTCCTCTCAATTTTTGTTGTATTAAAATGTCATAATCTAGCATTCTTATATAGCTATTATTACTATAATTAAACTTAAATACTTGCTAAAGTGTGTTTGGTTGGAATTTGGGAAAAATGCCTACTTATTGATTATATCCTGACCTCGATTTCTATTGATTAAAAATGCCATATTCTGCCATTTTAAACAGCTATGCTTACTATAATTTAACTTCAATACTTACTATAACATATCTGGTTTTGTTGTGGCAACAAAATTGACCGATATTTCTACTTTTTGGCCATCCAATATTACAAAAAAAGTTGGAGGTTTAATTACCTCATAAAAGACATTTTTTGACCAAGTTACTATGCTATAGCCTATCTATTTTAAAAATTGCTACTTTTGGAGCCAAAAAATCTAATTTAAAGCGAGCTTTCATGGCTAGAAAACAAACCAAATCACAAATCTCTGGTTTTTATTTGTCTTTTATGGCTAACTGTTAAACAAAAAAGTTCATCAGCTAATTTGTGCTACTTGGGTAGGCGAAATGTGATTGTAAATTTAAAAAAGATTCGTGCTGATGGGTAGATTTTCGGAAACTACACTGTAATAATTATATCAAGGACAAGCGACGGAAAAGTAACGGTCATATGGAGATGATGCTAACATTTTAGTAAAAATCCAACATGGCAAAACAAAATGGTGGCCTAGTGAAATGTTAAAAAAAATAATTACTAAAACACTACTTATCCATATACTATCTAAAATTTTGGTATGAATACAAAATGGCGGCTTAATAAAATATTTAAAAATTCAGCCTGAAAAACTACTTAATGGACTGATTTCAAGTTGTGTGCTATAACTAATTGTTCTATAGAGAAAAACTTGTAAAACTATGGTATTAATTCAAGATGGTGGAACAAAATGGCGGCCAAATATATATTTTTTAAAATCAACGCAAAAAGATCCTATTCAGTTGAATGCGATATAAGAATAATCCGGAACAAATTAAACAAAAGGGCGGTGTGTCTCAAAGTAAAAAATATTTATTGACTTTGTTTTAAATTACGCCCAAAAATTATGTATGGCATAGGTAAAATATTGGTAGGAATCCAATGTGATGGAACAAAATGTCGCCCAATAAAAATGTTTGAAAAGATAGTATCTATGTGTTATTATTACTTATTATTATATATTACTATCTACTGAACTAAATTGGGTCACACTTTCCTATTCCCAATAAAAGGAAAGACTCATAACGTGTAAAGAAAGTGTACCGATTTTTTATTGTATAATTGTATTGACTTTAGTTCCAAAGTGCTTTTTAAACTTAAATCTTTGTCTTGGTCGTAAAAAAATATCATTGCATGACATCTTGATAGAATATTTGGGATCATTTCATCCTATTGCTCTTATTTACTCTCATATACGCCGTCCAATCTGCAAAAATGATATTTCTCGACATATTTTCCATTACAGCCTCGGTCAAATAAATAAAAATCGACGGAATTGACCTCGTTTCCTTAATCTTCGAGTTGTTGATTTCGTCATACGATTCGGAAAATATCTAAATTGAAAATACATTTTGTATTTCTATGCGGATATCGGCGGAATATTCGTTTTAAGGCAAATGGTTTAGCCTGGATTTTGGAAAGATCCTTTAGACTCTCGAATTACAAAAAGACCGGCTCGGGAGAGGATTACCAATATTATCTTGATTTTTTTTATGAAATAACTCTTTGTTGCTCTTTCAGTTTCCGTGATGCTTTTTTATTAAATGGACGAAACTAAGCTGATAAATTGGATTTTTTATTATTGTTATTTTAAGAATAATCTTATTATACTTTGGAAATAGTAGACAATCAATTATGACAAGAACTTATTTGTCGGACTTGCATTTTCTTTACTGTCGATTTGGTGAAAACGTTGTTTTGACTAGTAATTCTAATTGTTATCAAGCGCAAACTAAATTGAAACGGTAAGTGAACAGTACAGGCGACAAAAATTAATTTTAAAGCAGATATAGGGGTATAGAACTAAAGCAGGATCTCGCAACTAAATGCCTATGGGAGGTACAAGTGGCGCATGACAAATAATATAATTTAAAAATTTCAGTATTTAGATACAGAAAAAAAAACAGATTTTTTTTATTTCGTAAAAAACATTTTAAATGTAATATTGTACAGGGTCTTTAGTTCTAAAGGCAACCCTCCAATTAACAGTCCTATTTTTATAGATATATATTAAAAAAATTTAAATAAAAAAGTTTCTCTGTTCTTAAAATTTTAAAATGTTTTAGTGTAGTTGGCAGAAATACAGAGTGTTTATTTTTTCTGAACTTTGGCTTCTAAAATGTAAAACCCTGTATATTATATCAAATGAGTTCTCTCTTTTTAGTTTTATTTATAAGAAGTTTTACTAAAAAGATCAGGCTCAAAGTTTTCGAGGGCTAACCCTAGGTTAAAATATTGAATGTACCTAATTACTAGAAGAGATTGCACCTGAAATTTGGCTAGAATGACCATAAATAATATTATCGTTACTTGAATACTCAAACAACGATATTATAATTATAAAAAGCCATCTACATAGAAATTCAAAAAAACAAATTTTTTAGATACTAAAATCAATAAAAATGCTCTTTCACACACCTTTATCCTTTTCTGGGTACAAGCCTGCCTGATGAGGGTAGAGGCCCAGAAATCATGATCGCAGGAGGGTATCCTGTGACATAATCGAAAGCAATTCTTCTTGTAGACCGTTTTGCACCTGCAGAAATTATATATTTTTGCTATTTACATATATCTTTTCCGGCCAAGAACTTTTGATAAAGGTGTGTGAAAGCGCATTTTTATTGATTTTAGTATCTACTCTCCGCATGATGGTGCTACTGCATACTTTGCAAAATACTTATGAGTTTGCAGCCCGAAACCACTGCAGCCCCAATAGGTGTCTTTAAGTGTTACGCTTAGCATGTAGTACTGTTCCAGTACGATAGGCGTTTCGTTTTCGATTTTGTCGTATCGAGCAATCTGTTATTTCAGATCTCCTTGGGAACAAGCCTGTTTGATCAGGGTAGAGGCCCAGAAATCATGATCGCGGGAGGGTACCCTGTGAAAATAATCGAAAGCAATTCTTCTTCTAGTGGCCGTTTTGCACACAAGAGTCTGGGGAACAGATTTGTAAGAGCTCCGAGTTTACACGATTGGCATCGACAACGCATGTAACGCTCTTTTGTTGTTCTAACGTGTAGAGTACAGAGAATACTTATTTTAGTTTTAAATTTGTTGTCAATTAAATCTTAAATCACAGACCACTGTTAAGTACCAAATCAAATTAGATTTGCTTTTATAAACTAGTTTTGGCGGAAGTGATTAACCATTCAGAGGTGCGTATTATTATACCTAAAACGCTTTCAGATTTCCGTTACAAACACTTAGGTACAAATAGCATTATTTCTAGGATAAAAAAGATCAACTGGTGGAAAGGTTTGATCGCACAATAATTTTCTCATTGTACAACAATTGAAGGCATAGTTTATACCATAGAGGTGAGTTAAAAAACCTAAACTATGTACGATCAACATGATTTAATTTAAAAAACAAAATATAGGTGGCTCAAATTATAATTTAATTTTCTATTAACCTATTTTATAATGTCTAAAATTTAGGGAAGTTAAACAAAAAAAAACAGATGTGGAGCTTGTTGAGCTAGGGTGACAAGATATGTAGTCTTTTGAAGAGTAAAGTTCTCTTTTTCAGGTCCATGAACTCTGTATTGTAACTATTACTATATGTACGACAAATATACTCTGTTTTGAGAAATATGGTCGTGTTTTCTAAGTTACTATAGACGTTAATGAAGTTCAGTTGCTGTTAACTTAATACAATACGATTTTTTTAGTTTTCAGTTGGTGCATACTTTAAGGTAGACAGAGTTAAATTCTATAAAATATATTTTTTTAATCAAAGAAAAGAAAAAAGCCATATTTTTGTAGCTTAACATTTTTGTAGTGTTTATACAGGTTGTGTAAAAAATATTCGTTAAAATAAAAACTGACTCTGGAAGAAAAAGTTATAATTATTTATTTATAAAGGTTATTACTAGAAGGGATCAGGAAATATCAAAAAGAAAAATATATTATCATGCGAAAATTGAAACAGTAAAAAAATTTGAAATCATTTATAAAACGATGGTTACAAATGTACAAGCTAGGAAAAATAAAAGCTAATATGTTCACCCCGAACTATCAACAATTTCTAGTAGCTGTCAGACATACTAGAGATAATAAATTTATGTGGAATACTTTTTCATTTTCTTGATTGATTGATTTCTTGGTTGATTTTTAATTGTTTTAAATGAGCATTTTAGCCTACTTCTAACGTTTTTAATAACATTTTAACCCGGAGATCGTACCTGAACCGCCTACCAATCGGGTTTATTCCATTATGTTGATAATATTCCTTAATTATATTCGGCCTCGTCTCATAAATAAAGACATATGTAGTACCTCCGCCTCTGGCCAATACGTCCACAATCTTGAAAGCTAAGCAAAAAAGAATCCCTTCGTACCCTTGCCTAACTCTGCCGATAGTATTCAGTCTTATTTAGTCTTCGTTTTTGTGTTGATACGTTCACGTCGCAAGTGAATCATCAAAATCGATAGTGTAAATTCAGAATTTTTTTTTGTAGAAAAGCGTAAAAATTATGCCGAAACATAGAAAAAGAAGTAGTAGTCAGTCGGTAGAACGGTCAGGCTTTTATAAATTGTTTAAGAAGTTAAATAATAGGCTTAATAGTCTTGAAGAAAAATGCAAGGTTAAGAAAAGTCGTGGTCGTAAAATACGGGCACCTGTACGTCGTGTTATCAGTGACAGCGAAAGTGAGATAGACCGTTCTCGGTCTCCGTCTCGATCTCGGTCTCGTTCTGTTTGTAGAGAGAGAGAGGTAGACAACTATACGTCTGTGACTTCATCGGATGAGGATAGCAAAGATGATGGTGACACCGTACAGCCTGTGAGAGTTGTTGTTGTTGATTCCGATAGGGAAATAATCAATAATCCTGGTATTATCGCGACGGCGCCTGCGTCTGCTTCAGGGATAAGTGGAACAGCTGATAATGACGGACACAGGGAAAGTCAAAATAGTAAGTAAAATATATTTCAATTCCAATGTTTTGTGAAAAAGGATAAGTCCTAGAAGGGCGCATTGAGGGAGAAGAGTTGTTGCTACCCCCCCCCCCCAAAATTTTTTGTTTAAAAGACACCTATTTTTTGGACAACATTTTTTTTTTTTATTTTGTTTGTTGTCTAAAACCTACCTGCCTGTTTGTGATAACAGGTATAGGTACCCTCCAGTCTTTCTGTTAGTGATAACGGAATAAATAATATTTTTTTTGTATTACCTGTTTGTGATAGCAGGACACATATTTTCT
Organism: Kuschelorhynchus macadamiae; assembly: GCA_030620095.1. Classification (NCBI taxonomy): domain Eukaryota; kingdom Metazoa; phylum Arthropoda; class Insecta; order Coleoptera; family Curculionidae; genus Kuschelorhynchus; species Kuschelorhynchus macadamiae. The sequence continues at coordinate 1,716,930 of JAUTXW010000268.1, read as the reverse complement.
GTTGTAATGATAACAGATTCCCTATTATGTGTATATCGTTGTTTTACCTGTTTGTGATAGCAGGATGCATATCCACTTGTGGAAAATGGATTATGTGGCCTTTTCTTTCCCATTACTTGATAATAGTTTTTATTGGTTGTGATATCAATGAATACATTTAAAGAGAAATTAACTACACTGGTTCATTTTCTTGCTTTCTGTTAGTGATAACGGAATAAATAATATTTTTTTTTTTTGTATTACCTGTTTGTGATAGCAGGACACATATTTTCTGTTGTAATGATAACAGATTCCCTATTATGTGTATATCGTTGTTTTACCTGTTTGTGATAGCAGGATGCATATCCACTTGTGGAAAATGGATTATGTGGCCTTTTCTTTCCCATTACTTGATAATAGTTTTTATTGGTTGTGATATCAATGAATACATTTAAAGAGAATTTAACTACACTGGTTCATTCTCTTGCAGATGAATCCAGAAACAATTTAAATATGGAAATTTTATCCATTTTGGGAGAGGAAGGGGTAGCCAAGAACTCGTATGGAAAACCCATCCATGCAGATATAGCTTTGCGATGGAATAATATTTTAACTGGTGGCCTGGAAGACGAAACCAGACATTGTCTAATTGAAAAATATTTGCCTCCAGAAAATTGTACCTTAATAAATCCACCTTCAATAAACCCCGAGGTAAAAATTGCTATCTCGGAAAGTATTTTAGGTAGAGACGAAAGGCTAGTGCAGTTACAACAACAGATTGCAGCTAGCTTATCAGCTATCGGTCTGGCCCTTACAAAGATGCTGGAAAAACCAGAAATAGAAGAAAAGAAAGAGCAGATGCAGATATTAAGTGATGCAGGTAGATTATTATCAAATATCCACTATTCGGAGTCACGATCTAGAAGGGACCTTATTGCCCTTAATCTCAAAAAGGAGCTAAAGGTTAGTAAACCATGCGGACGCCTGGGACATTTTGTACATAGGTGGCAGAGTTTATTTATAAATAGGACAGTGAGGTCTTATATTAATGGACTGTCAATTCCATTTACCAATAATCCCGTGCAAAAGTTCATTCCCACTGAGAATAAATGGTCTCAAAAAGAAAATTTAATTTTAAAAAAGTTATAAAGACGCAATATCAGCTGTCAAGAAATGTAAAAAACAATTTATTTCAAAATTTTGTTTCAAAACCTGATGGGACCTATAGATTAATATTAAATTTAAAAAAACTTAACTCCTTTGTGGAAAACAAACATTTTAAAATAGAAGATAATAAGATAGTTGCCCGGCTAATAAGAAAACATTTTTTTATGTGTCGCATTGATTTAAAAGATGCTTATTATCTGGTCCCAGTACGAGAAGCACATCAAAAAATACCTAAGATTTATATTCCAGGATGTAATTTATGAATACAGGTGTCTACCTTTTGGGCTCAGCTGTGCACCTTACATTTTCACAAAAATTTTAAAACCTGTAGTTAGTATGCTAAGAAAAAGGGGGATCCTTTTAGTAGTTTATCTGGATGATTTTTTGATTTTTGGAAAATCATATAATGAATGTAGCAGAAATACAAATTTAGCAATTAAGACTCTAACATATTTAGGTTTTTTAATTAATCATACAAAATGCAGTCTAATACCTAGCAAAATATGTAAATTTTTGGGTTTTATCTATAACTCTTTTTTAATGGAACTATCATTACCAACTGAAAAGCAAGTTAGAATATCTTGTATTTGCAAAAAATTTTTAAAATTAAAAATATTTAAGATTAGAGACTTTGCAGAATTTATTGGCATACTGGTTTCAGCATGCCCAGCGATAAAATATGGGTACTTTCATTTAAAATCCCTAGAACGTTGTAAACATATCGCTTTAAAACAGGCTAAGGGTTGCTATGATGTACAGATGAAAATACCAGAGATGTTATTTTTTGACATTAATTGGTTTATAAATAACATAAATACTTCCAATAATATTAGTTTGTCTAAATTTTGCTTAGAGATATTTTCTGATGCATCAAGATCAGGTTGGGGGGCTTTTTGCACCGGAAAGAGAACGTTGGGATATTGGTCAGATAAAGAACAGGTAGAGCACATAAATTATTTAGAGCTTTTGGCATTGTATTTTGGATTAAAGTGTTTTGTTTCAAAATTATCAAACTGCAATATTTTATGTCGTGTTGACAACACTACAGCTGTAGCCTGTATAAATAAGAAAGGGAAGAATTAAATGAAATAACAAGAAAAATTTGGATGTTTTGTGAAAGTAGAAATATTTTAATTTTTGCTAGCTACATAAATACAAAGCATAATATAGAAGCCGATAGGGCCTTTCGTCAGGTGCACAAGGAGACGGAATGGTCTTTATCAGATAAAGCCTTTCAAAACATTGTAAATTGTTTTGGACAACCAGATATTGATATATTTGCTAGTAGGTTGAATAGAAAGTGTCCTATGTTTATATCATGGTTGCGAGACCCAGAGGCACATAAAGTAGATGCCTTTACACTGGATTGGAGCAAACTAAATTTTTATGCGTTCCCACCCTTTTGTATGATTTTAAAGGTGCTTCAAAAGATAATTGAAGATCGAGCGGAAGGGATAGTAGTTGTTCCTCTCTGGGTCTCACAACCATGGTATCCTATTTTTAAGTCAATACTAGTTGGTGAACCATTAATCTTTAATCCTAAAAAATTTTTTACTTACCTTTAATAGGTTACCACACCCCCCTTGGCAGAACCTTACCCTGGTGGCGGAGACTATCAGGAGGGCGCTATTGTTAGGAAAGGTGCCTAGAGATTCTTTAGATATATGTTTAAGCTCAATTACACCCGCAACATTAAAGCAATATAATGCTGCCTTAAAGTTATGGTGGGAGTTTAGTATAGCAAATAATTTAGATCCCTTTAAAGTTGAAGTTCCAACTGTCCTAGAGTTTTTAACCACACATTTTAAGAGAGGGGCTTCATATGGAACTCTTAATAATTACAGATCTGCAATTGCACAAATAGCAGGGCCGGACTTGGGGCAAGATTTTAGGTTAAAAAGGTTTTTTTAAGGGAGTTTTTGGGAAAAGACCAACCTTGGCTAAATATGAAAATACCTGGGACCCAGGTATTGTTATAAATTATTTAAAAAAACTTTAAAAATAGTGAGATTAGTTTGGAAATGCTTACCCAAAAACTAGTAAGTCTGATGGCATTGGCAACGGGACATTTGCGAATTTTTACAATAGACCTTTGATATCCAACCAAGAGTTTGCCCAAACAATTCTTAGTTTGTAAATTAAAATAATAATTAACATAAATAATAATTTGTTCGTTGGAAAGATGTTTGTTATTTGGTTTGTCTTGTTTTTTACCAAAACCTTTATATTATATGTTATGATATTAATTTTTATGTTTTCCTTGTTGTTGCAAGATTAGTGTGTTATAAACTGTTGTGATAAATTACAAATTTATTACATTATTATGCTTACATACCCATAAGAAAAATTTTCTTTTTTTTTTAGACTGTTGATTTGCATATGTTTTGTTTTATGTTCCTTAATGTTGCATATTAACTTAAAAAATAATAAATATATATATATATATATATTTTTTTTTGAAGTAATTAGTTGTTGCAACTTCTTTAAACATCTACATATGTCTTTATTTATGAGACGAGGCCGAATATAATCATAAGATCAAACGAACTTACCAAGTGATGTTCGATCTTGATTATATGAAGGCCTCGTCGAAATAAATAAAGTCCCAACCCAACCCAATTTTTTATATTTAAAAAAAAAAAAAAAAACCCAAATTGTGTTGCAACAACGAGGGTACGAAGGGATTCTTTTTTGCTTAGCTTTCAAGATTGTGGACGTATTGGCCAGAGGCGGAGGTACTACATATGTCTTTATTTATTTCGACGAGGCCTTCATATAATCAAGATCGAACATCACTTGGTAAGTTCGTTTGATCTTATGATTATGGCTGCTTGAAGAGGTTTTGCAACACCATCAATGAGTGTAAAAGTGCAGTATTTACCGGTTCCTTTCCGCCGTCGATCGTCGTTATTTTTTTGTATTTATATTTACATTTACATGTTCCCTATTGCTTGACTTGTTTGTGAAGTTTTTAGAGACCGTGTTTGATACAGTGACTATTCGTGTGTAGTATTTTGGAGTGATACAAATAAATCGATTATCCAAAACGCTCTTTTGATCAGTAAGTAAAAATATCGCAGCAAATTCTTACTTTGCAGACACACATTTTGCCCTAATTCGGGGATGTTGCTGTATCTGGTTATTAATGAACGAAGTTAAAATCTGTGTCTCTGCCTCACTCTTAACTTATCAAATTTTTATACAAAAATTCAAAACCATTTTTCCGATATCGCCTTGTAACACTTTAAATTCCTCGCCCGTTATTATTGTTAAAATTATTTATAAATACACATTATTCTACTATTTTTAAATTTGTGTGTATTTTAATTATTTTTTTAATATGTTACTTGTTAAAATTATTAATAAACATACATTAATCTACTACTTTTAAATTTAATTATGTCCAATCATTTCGTGTTTTTATTATTTTTTTTATTATACTACTTGTTAAAAGTATTAATATAGTATAATAAATTAATAGTATAATAGTATTATTTAACTCTTTCTTGACCATGCACACAACATATCAGCAAAATCTACCACTGGCACACCGACTACAAAAGTATGATCGACTTTTTTCGGAGCTCTCACAAATCTGTTCCCCAGACTCTTATGTTTTGCACCTGCAGAAATTATATATATATATATATATATATATATATATATATATATATATATATATATATATATATATAGACAACACGAAATAGCGGGGTTGCAGCCTAATAATCCTATTGATGTTACTGGGACATTAAATAGATGACTCTATTTACTTTGTGAAAGCTTTCGGATTTATTTTAATCCTTCATCAGTCACACTACAAAATGGTTTGTTAATATAAAGTAAATAATTAAAATATTTTAGACTTACTGTAAGTGAGGTTACAAATATAAACAGCTATCCAATAGGAAATTCATTTCTGTGAATGAAAGGAACACCTCTTTATATAAGTATTTAACAAAAAACAAACAGACTGGGAAAAACAATAACAAAAAAAATTTTTTTTTTTTTTTGACTACACACGAAACCGTTGAAAGGTAGGTTTCCAATGTATTCGACCGGAGTCGAGGCTTAACTAGAATATTAAGAATAAAATATATGCACCTATTTGTTTCTTTTTTAGATAGCAAAAAATAAAAAATAAATATAATCCTTCTTTTGTGTTTTGAAGGCCAGGACGATTATTTGGTTTTAAGGTTTAATAAATTGCTATATATTATATTGAGATTCTGTATATCCGATTTTTTATTCATCGGGTTTTCCTGATTATTTATGTGCACCATTTCGAGAAAATTTCTTTTAAAATAATTAATTTCACATTCGAGAATCTCCGCCTCTGCGAAATTTGCTGAATGACCTGTGTCTCTTACGTGTTGGGAAAGGGCACATGCTTCGGGTTTTATTCTTATATCACTTTTATGAGATATTATTCTATCTTTTAGAGGCCTTGAGGTTTGCCCTATGTATTTTTTATTGCAATGTAAACAATCTATTTTATATACTACATTTGATTTGTTATGCCTTTTTGTTTTATCTTTAAGAGAACTAAAAAGTTTGCTCGTAGGTTTAACGGCTTTATTGGCTATAACAATATTTTCTTTTTTGAATATGTTCGCTAATTTAGGGGTTAATTCCTGAACGTATGGAAAGGAAACATACTTTTTTATTATTGGAGGGCTAGTAGAAACAGTTGGTGAATTGTTTGGTACTATAGTGTCAGTTGAATAGATTAATTTCTTTAGCAGGCTTTGAGGGTAAGAGTTGTCCAATAGTAGGTTATTTAGACGTTTTAGATTTTGATCCTTTAATGACTGATGACAGATTGACAAAATTCTATTTTTTAGGCCAAGTATGAGGTTTATTTTCATTTTTTCTGAATGGTATGAGAAATAATTTAAATATCTACCTGAGCTGCTTGGTTTTATGTACCAGTCCAATATAATTTTATTACTGTTGGTTCTAATAAGTCTTGTATCTAAAAATGGCACACTTCTCTCAGATTCCATTTCAATTGTGAATTTAATGTACTGATTATAATTATTGAAAATATTGAGTAGCTCTGTTTCGCTTCCAATCGGAATGGCGCAAATTAAATCATCAACATATTTTTTTAAAAAGGGTATTTCAAAGTTCAGCTTTGGGATGCAATCGTATAATAAATCATCCATTACGTATTGCGCTAAAATGGGAGACATTTTTGAGCCCATAGGAGTTCCGAAAACTTGTTTGTAAAATTGATTGTCAAAAGAGAAACAGGTATTGTTAAAAACAAATTCTATTATTTCTAAGAAGTTTGATTGATTTAAAGAACAGTGATTTTTGATTTTGGACCAATTTTTTTTAATACTAACTTTGACTAATTCTAATGGGATATTGGAAAATAAAGACGTAACATCTAAACTTATAATGTGGTAATTTTCCGGTAGCTGAAACTCGTTAATAAAATTTGCAAAATTAAAAGAGTCTGCTATGTAGTATTCGTTATTATAATCGTATGCAGTGTTTAAAACCTCTGTAATAAAACCAGCTAGTTGAGCAGTTGGGGAATCTATGGAGGATATTATTGGTCTAAGAGAAATTGTGGGTTTATGTGTTTTTGGCAAACCGTAAAACTTGGGGCAAATAGAGTTATAAATCATCAATTTTTTCGCAGTAGCGTCCGATAGTTGTTTTGATTTTTTCAATTTTGAAATTATTTGGTTGGCTTTTTGTTGAATTGTAGATGTAGGATCGCGTGGAATTTTTTTGTAATAAACTTCGTCACTAAGTAAGGACATAATAACAATAATATCCTCCATAGATTCCCCAACTGCTCAACTAGCTGGTTTTATTACAGAGGTTTTAAACACTGCATACGATTATAATAACGAATACTACATAGCAGACTCTTTTAATTTTGCAAATTTTATTAACGAGTTTCAGCTACCGGAAAATTACCACATTATAAGTTTAGATGTTACGTCTTTATTTTCCAATATCCCATTAGAATTAGTCAAAGTTAGTATTAAAAAAAATTGGTCCAAAATCAAAAATCACTGTTCTTTAAATCAATCAAACTTCTTAGAAATAATAGAATTTGTTTTTAACAATACCTGTTTCTCTTTTGACAATCAATTTTACAAACAAGTTTTCGGAACTCCTATGGGCTCAAAAATGTCTCCCATTTTAGCGCAATACGTAATGGATGATTTATTATACGATTGCATCCCAAAGCTGAACTTTGAAATACCCTTTTTAAAAAAATATGTTGATGATTTAATTTGCGCCATTCCGATTGGAAGCGAAACAGAGCTACTCAATATTTTCAATAATTATAATCAGTACATTAAATTCACAATTGAAATGGAATCTGAGAGAAGTGCCATTTTTAGATACAAGACTTATTAGAACCAACAGTAATAAAATTATATTGGACTGGTACATAAAACCAAGCAGCTCAGGTAGATATTTAAATTATTTCTCATACCATTCAGAAAAAATGAAAATAAACCTCATACTTGGCCTAAAAAATAGAATTTTGTCAATCTGTCATCAGTCATTAAAGGATCAAAATCTAAAACGTCTAAATAACCTACTATTGGACAACTCTTACCCTCAAAGCCTGCTAAAGAAATTAATCTATTCAACTGACACTATAGTACCAAACAATTCACCAACTGTTTCTACTAGCCCTCCAATAATAAAAAAGTATGTTTCCTTTCCATACGTTCAGGAATTAACCCCTAAATTAGCGAACATATTCAAAAAAGAAAATATTGTTATAGCCAATAAAGCCGTTAAACCTACGAGCAAACTTTTTAGTTCTCTTAAAGATAAAACAAAAAGGCATAACAAATCAAATGTAGTATATAAAATAGATTGTTTACATTGCAATAAAAAATACATAGGGCAAACCTCAAGGCCTCTAAAAGATAGAATAATATCTCACAAAAGTGATATAAGAATAAAACCCGAAGCATGTGCCCTTTCCCAACACGTAAGAGACACAGGTCATTCAGCAAATTTCGCAGAGGCGGAGATTCTCGAATGTGAAATTAATTATTTTAAAAGAAATTTTCTCGAAATGGTGCACATAAATAATCAGGAAAACCCGATGAATAAAAAATCGGATATACAGAATCTCAATATAATATATAGCAATTTATTAAACCTTAAAACCAAATAATCGTCCTGGCCTTCAAAACACAAAAGAAGGATTATATTTATTTTTTATTTTTTGCTATCTAAAAAAGAAACAAATAGGTGCATATATTTTATTCTTAATATTCTAGTTAAGCCTCGACTCCGGTCGAATACATTGGAAACCTACCTTTCAACGGTTTCGTGTGTAGTCAAAAAAAAAATTTTTTTTTTGTTATTGTTTTTCCCAGTCTGTTTGTTTTGTGTTAAATACTTATATAAAGAGGTGTTCCTTTCATTCACAGAAATGAAATTCCTATTGGATAGCTGTTTATATTTGTAACCTCACTTACAGTAAGTCTAAAATATTTTAATTATTTACTTTATATTAACAAACCATTTTGTAGTGTGACTGATGAAGGATTAAAATAAATCCGAAAGCTTTCACAAAGTAAATAGAGTCATCTATTTAATGTCCCAGTAACATCAATAGGATTATTAGGCTGCAACCCCGCTATTTCGTGTTGTCCATTTCATTTTCAAACAGCCGTGAAATTATAAAGAATATATATATATATATATATATATATATATATATATATATATATTCTTGTTTTTATGTATATTAGTTAAAATTGATATATTCTGTAGAGTAACTGTAGTGATTAGCTATAAATAAAAGTAAGGAAAAATAAATATAGTATTTGATAAATACAGAATGTGTGTTATATATTATATGGTACAAATGATCATTTTTTATTTTTTTTTAAATTGGTTTCATTTTTAGATACATTAGTATAAAGGTACACTTATTGTTAGAAGTTAGGCCATCCGTCCTTCGCATCGTTGATTAAATTAATCACTAATTAACTATTACGACTTGTCCGCAAGCAAACTCGTACGTTCGTCATTCATATACTTTACGTCCACACGTATGCATACGTTCCTCGTCGCGTACGACCGTATTCGTTCGCCAAGTGAGTACGCGCCAGAAGAACAAACAAGCAAATGAACTTGTCGGCAAGTAAACGCATACGTTCTTTATCCACGTCCACACTAAGCGAACGCATCCGGTTTTCACCGTGCGGCCTTATGCATTCGCTAAGTGAGTACGCATCTTTAAAATCTTCTTTTCGATACTAACCCAACGCCTCGATCCAGGAAATAAAGGCCGTTTTACATGCTGCAATTCTTCTTTGCAATATGCAATAGTCTTGAACAAAAGCATGCGCAGTTTGACAAAAGGTACAAGTGTCTTGCCACTGCGCATGCTTTTGTTCAAGAGTATTGCAACTTGCAAGAAATAATTGCAACTTGCAAGAAATAATTTCAGCATGTAAAACGGCTTTGTGAAAGAACCGTAGAAGTGCAGCACGTATGCTGTTTTTTCACTCAGGTGGCGTAATCCTGTATTACCGTGGCGACCTCTGCCAATGAAAATTAATGTATCAAAAACATAACGCAAGGCGAAAAAGAAGCCATCTTGTTCAAGTTGCTTGAAATGAATTATAAGAATGAACAGGATATCCACTTAATGGGTCTTATGGAAGTCAAGCCAGTAGAAAGACGTCGACCTTAAAGTTACACTAAAACTGCAACATTCACGTACTTTATCAGGACTTGATGTCAAAAAAGGCATTTATTAGCCTGCATGTTATTACTAATTCTCATATGCAACGCTTAGATATGTTTCTAAAGGTTGAAAATACTCCAGTAGGGCGACATGAGAAGCACAATACTCGTCGACACGTAAAGCCTGCAGAATACAACATTAACATAAAAGAACACATAGAATAATTCCACACCAAATTGTCCCATTATAACAATAACAAAGAAAAAAATCTTTAAAAAAAAATGGCCAGATCTCAGCCAGGCAGTTAAATATGAATAATATCTTAAGTATTTCAAAGACAACTATAACCTAAGGTTTAGAGAGAACCGTACTAAAAGATGTTCAACTTAATGATTATGTAAAAAGGATGGCTGCTGCAGAATTATTGGTATATTTAAGATATGCCAAAAAGTTTTACACACAGATGATGTGTGCTCAACGAGACGATGTTTTCTCTATAACTTTCGATTTTATGCAGAACTTGCCCTTGCCCGACATATCTGGTCAGGAAATCTTTTATTACCTCCAGTTGTAGGTATATGCCGTCGAAATCCATAACTTGAAAGACAATACAGGCCATTTTTATACTTATCATGAGGGATAAGCCAATAAAGGTCCTAATGTTTGCCCTTTTCTGTTGGATTATATTTCAAAGAAAATATCCGCAGATCTCAAAGAATTGCACATTTTTTCGGATGGATATCCTGGTCAAAACCGCAATAATACCTTGGTAAGGTTTTCAGTCACGCTGGCAGCTACAAAACTTGGGATTTTGGGACCGTTAAGAGATTGGTAAACAAATCTGATCATGTTTATTTGCCTAATGAATACGAGAATATGATATTATTCTGCAGAAAGAACAATCAAGTCACTGTAACCTCTATTAAGCACAAGGAAAATAAGGAAAAATTAACTGGTGATCAACTTTTTATAAAAAAACGTGCAAATCAATGGAACAAAATGGAATAACAGCGAAACTTCGGGGTATGTTACTACACCGAAATTTATAGGAGGCTGTGTTTCATATACATTTAAGTTGATGAAACCTAATGTTGAACCTCAATTTGTTCTCAATTGTTTCTTATGTAGGTGTTTTTTATTAATTTTCTCAAAATTGAAATTTTATACAGGGTGGTCCAGTAATAGAGGACGTCGCGCCGGCTAGCGGCTGTGGCTCGGGAACCGCCAGTGACAGAACGTGGGAAAAAATACTGTTGCGAATTTAGCCCTAGTTATAGATTTGTAATAATTTATTATTTGTTATTTTATTGAAGTAGACTTACCTTAATTTTATCCCTGTAACGACTATGATAGTGTCAAAAATCGTTCTCGCATGTTCTGTTAGACTTAATTCTTCTCACCCTGTAGTATTTAGATTATTCTACAATTTTCTAGATCATTCCATCCTTTTCTAAAGGCTATATAAGTGCGCGTCGAGGCCACATACTAAGGCTCTAATGTCTACAAATAAAAGCTTAAATATATTATCATCCAGGCTTCTAAGGCACATTGGTGCCATTCACGTCTGGATGAATCACTGGAAGTTGGATCTTAATCCCTCAAAAACTCAAGGTATTATTTTCACAAAAAATAGTAGGATCCCTACTGCTAAAAAAGTCAAAATTCAAGGACAGGAGATTAATTGGTTTAAGCAAATTAAATATTTGGGAGTAATATTTGATAGAGGCCTTAGGTAGTCTGCGAATACTGACTGTAGTATTAAGAAAGCTAGAAGTGTTCTAGCACCAAAAAAGTAGTCTTAATATTAAAAACAAGATCGCACTTTTTAAACTCTATATTAGACCAATTCTAACCTACGCTTCACCCACGTGGAGTACTCATCATAAAAACCAGTCAAAAAACTTCAATCGCTTCAAAATAACATAATCAGGATCATTCTAAACGCGGACAGATTCTTTAAAAACTGAATTCTCCACAGGGTTACAAACCTTGAAAGCTTGGGCGACTTCATTAACAAATTTAATTCAAATTATTTCATAAGGGCCGAACTTGCTAACAATGACCTCATTACCAAAACTCATGACTTCTCCCAACCACGTAACAAAAACAAGCTCTCTAAAGACTGTCTTTTACCTAGAATTTAAACTACCCCCCTTCCCCAACTGGGATCCCCCGTCCTATGACTTTTTCCCCTATCCTTCCAATTTGATTGTTCTCCCGAGGAATGAAGAGAAGTAATAGCCATTCGGCTGACATAAGAATCGAAGAGGACCCCGAACACACATTTTGATTCAGTATAGTTTGAGATTTCAAAGTGTAAACAAGTAGACAGTGACAGTTTCAGGTAACCTTAGTTACGAGTGTTAGGTATAACCAGTAAGCCGTGTTTTGAATAAAAGGAGTGCATTTAGAAACTACGTGTCTGGTTACCGGCCAATCCGGAACAATACATATAGGTAAATCGGCCAAGATAAATTGCTTTTAAATTTCCATAATTATTATTCTTCATCCAATTACGCACTTTTTTTGCTTGGGGCCATTTTTGTGTATTTTCAGAAATAAAGAGGTAGGGGAAGGTCAAACGTTTTTACATATATATATGTATATATATATCTGTTTGGATCAACTGATTTTTTTCAACTTTGCTCTACTCGTGGAGTCATAAACTATATGGTAATGATTTTGTTAGTGGTCACTAGATGGCGTTGTTGCGGTATTCTCCAAATAATGCTGATTTGCTCAAAAAAATCAAATGGCTATGACGCTATGTCTTTTATATCACATTTTATTTGGTAGTTATAAGTCCAGGTCCGCTTTTAAATTAAGTAAGTTGATGATGTTCTCTCGGATCGGAAACGTCGGATTGGAAAATTAACCTTGCCATTTTGTAGAGGAGGAAAGAGACAATAATAAAGTGGAAATTATTTTCATCTCTCATTTCAATTAATCCTAAAATTTTAGGAAAAACAAAAAACTGGAAAAAAAACAAGGATCCAAGAGAAACTTTAGTCATCTTACATAACTGTAAAAAACAAAACTTAACAAAGGAACAGAACAAAGAACAATAAAACTCTTGCAATCACAGAAACTTTGCAGTAAAATAGCTAAAGCTAGGGCGACGCAAGGCAGGACTCGGTTTGGGCAAAAAGTTTAAAGCGAGTTCTACCTTGTTCCAGTGAAACTACCAAAGAAAAACGACGAAATGAACTAACAGCAAATATATTTAAAATTACTTCGCAAATACTCATAATGCCGGCCGTCATTGTAAATACAAAGTTGCAATCTTTCCTGTGTCGATTGGACTGCAACTTCCACTTCTGCTATAGAGATACTTTGGATGACATTCCTAATATGGTCCACCATATCGTTTCTTCTAGTAGGTCGAGTCGCATATACTAATCCTTTTTACTTAAGTAGTTTTCAGTAATTTTAAATATATTTGTTGTTAGTTTATTGTTAGTTGTTAATCCATTTCGTTGTTTCATTGAAGCAAGTTAGAACTCGGTTTAATCTTTTTGCCCAAACCGAGTCCTGCCCTGCCTCTCTTCTTTGTTTTGTCCGTTTGTTAAGTTTTGTTCTTTACAGTTATGCAAAATTACTTAAGTTTCTATTGGAGCTTTGTTTTTTACAGTTTTCTGTTTTTCCTAAAATTTTAAGATTCATTGAAATGAGAGATGAAAATAACTTCCACTTTGCCATTGTCACTTTTTCTCCTTTACTAAACGGCAAGGTTACTTTTCTAATCCGACGTTTCGGATTCGAGAGACCATCATCAACTTTCTTAATTTAAATGCGGACCTGCATTTTTATTTCAATCTTCAGTGCCCTTCATAACTACCATATAAATTGTGATATAAAAGTCATAGCGTACCAATAGATTCTTTTGAGAAAATCAGCATTATTTGGAGAATTCCGAAACAACGCCATCTAGTGATCACTAACAAAGTCATTACGGTACAGTTTATGGCTCCACGAATAGAGCAAAAAAGTACTTTTTTTCCATACCAAGTTGAATAAAATCGGTTCATCCAAAACAAAGATATCTACATTTGAAACTAAAAAATGTTTGACCTTCCCCTACTACTACTACCATACACCCGCAAAAAAGTGCGTAATTGGTTGAAGAATACAATGCTTATATTTTCAACAAATATCTAAATTATGGAAATTTAAGAGAAAATTGTCATTTACATTTTGTGTTGCTGTTACGCCCCCTAGGCCAACTTTAGAACTCGAAAATAATTGACATCAATTTCTCTTTGCCGATTTACCTATAAATATGTTTTCCCTTAAGTTCTGTCATTAACGGTTCCCGAGCTACAGCCGACGTCCCCTATTATTGGACCACCTTGTACATATCGCTATTAGTCGATTATATAAGATCTTTATGAAACCTTCTTGGATTGCTGACTCCAAGTTAACGTACTATCCCGTACGAGTAGGTTTTCTGTGAGCAGAAGTTTTTAAAACTATCACAAACAGCGTAAGCATGTATCTTGCTGCGTCCCCATACCAAATTTTATAGTTTTGCATATATTATTATTGGTTTTGTTTGGCGTTTTGGCATGTAATTTATAATTCCAATCAAGAAAATAAAAGTTGTTTGTGATAAGATAGCCGACCTACGCTTTAAAGAGTGTGTTAAAAATAAATCGTTACCTCATGAGTCAGTACGATCGAGGTATTCATCGACATATCGTATTTTTTAAATAATTTTACAAAAAATTTGTCTGGGAAGGAAAGTCTAAAAATTTTAATGCCGTTTCTAGAGTATCGCTCCATCAGGGGGAGAAGGTATAAAAAACGACGCCCCAGGAAAAATAAACGAAAAAAAATCCTTTTTTCACGTCTTACCTTATTTCTTTAATGTACATTCTTTTTATACTATATAAAGTATATTTTTAATTCAAAATGGTACAATATAAAATATATTTTAAATGCCAAATGTATATGGGTCTGGCTCTTTGCCTCTCCCCATGACTACGAGAGTGTGCCGTACGTTTGTCCGCCTTTGGATATATTTCTATTTAATTTATTTTAGGCCTCCAACGCCGTCGATCCTGGCTTGTCCTCCTGCTCCGGCACCGTTCGGCGGACCCCCAACCACCTCGGAGCCACCCTCCCCGGCTCCAGCATGTGATCGGTTCGTGGCACCTCCGCCGGCCGAAGGCGAGCCCGAAACGACTGATTGTTACGCGCACGGCGCCTTTCCGAGTCCAGTGGCGCCGGCCGCGCAAGAGCGATTCGCACCACCTCCGTTGCCTGCGCCGTCACCCACGGAGGATAGGCCTAGTAGCAAACAACAAAGGTAATACTTTTTCATTTCAGTGCTTCTGTTTAGACTTATGACCATATAACAAATGCAATGACGGCGCACAGTGGTCAATTTCTAAAATTATGATGACAAAATTCTGTAGATATAGAGCGGCCCACTTAGTCGATTTCTTAAACACTTTAAGATATTTGTTTTTTGTTTATATGTTTTGGAGGAAATTAATCACTGGAATTGTTTTTGATCTTAATATTTCACCTTTATAGTAAAAACGCATTTTCGTAACTAATTTATTTTAATAACAATAATACAATCCTAATTCTAGCAATTGAAAGCACAAAGTTAAAAAAATTGATTTATATAACCCGTTCGAGTACCTTTCATGATTCTTCTGGTGTTTTTAAAAGAGGGAACACAACCTTTGATAATATCGATTTTTTTTTTCAATTTAAGGCTACTTATTATGAGAGAAAAAAAATTGAGAGCAAATGTATGAAATCTTAATTTGCCCTTTTTTCGATTGTGATTTTTTTCTATATTTTCGGTATTCTTTGTGCCTGGCCTCGAGGACATCTTCAGAAAGGTCTCGAATGGGAAACATAGTATTTTTAATTACATCTCTATCAAGTAATAAAATTTTGTCCCCGTAACTGGTGTAGATTACCAATTATACAAGATTATAGAGACTGTCCAATATTTGGAGGCGCTATTCTACATATGTAATTATTAAAAAAGTTCTTATGAATTATTTCTTAATTCAAATTAGGCACACTATAAACCGTAATTAATGTCTACAAAATAGGAATAATAAAAACATTTTAGAAAGTTATATTTCTGTAGCGACACTGATCTCGTTTGGTACTTCTATCGAACTCCCTGCTTTATTTTGCATATTTTATAACCGTTAGACTTTTTTGATGTCATGTACTGTTATGAAGTAATTTAGAAAAATCGGTAAATTTCCTTTACCCGGAACTTCCCTCGATATTATTTTTACCATTTGTTAGGATTAGCCTCTAGCGAATAGTCTCTTTTATTTTTGTTCCATCATATTGGATTCCTACCAATATTTTACCAGTTTCATTCTACCTAGGCTACACTTAAGTTTTGGGCATAATTTAAAATCAGATTCAATTAAACTAGATTTTTTTTTAAATTTTATTTGTCTGCAATTTTATTTCGCTATTTTAAATTTGTATCACAACTCTTTATATCACACTTAATTCTTGCAGAAAAATTGAAATTAATTTAGTAACTAGTGTTGTCAGGCTAATTTTTTAAATATTTTAATAGGCTGCTATTTAGTTTTGCTATCTTGAATTCATATCAAAATATTACCAGTACATTCTTATGTAACACTTGATTTTGGTGCAAAATTTAAGGTAAATTGGTTAATTAGTTTTTTTAGTTAAAATTTGTTTACCATTGTTCCATCATGTTGGATTTTTACCAAAATATTGCCAGGTCATACAATACAAACCTTCTTTTTTGACTAAAATTGAAGTCAATGGGGTCAGTAGTTTTTAAGTTATGCCTCGCACTGACAGACAGACCGATAGACGGGCCGACAGAACTGATAAAACATATTTTTTGGAATCTAGGGGCATTTCATTTAGCCGCCGTTTTGTTTCGCTATCTTGAATTGCCAACACAGTTTTATCAGTTGATCCCAAACCACGATTTGTTATGGCATACAATTTGAAATCAATCCATTAAGTAGTTTTTTCAGGCTGAATTTTTAAATATTTTAATATGTCGCCATTTTGTTCCGCCATCTTGCATTCGTGCCAAAATTTTACCAGTTGATTCCAACATAATACTTGATGTTTGTGCAAAATTTGACATAAATAGGAGAAGCAGATTTTTAATAATAATTTTTTTAACACTTCTCACATTTTGTTTCGCCATATTGGATCTTTACTAAAATATTAGTAACAGTGAACAGACGGTAAATTGTGAAGATATGTGACACCTGAGAGTCATTTTTTCACGTTTACAAACATTTTATTAGGTCGCCATTTTGTTCGGCCATCTTGAATTAGTACTACAATTTTACTAGTTGATCCCTAAACCACAGTTAGTTATAGAACACAATTTGAAATCAATCCATTAAGCAGTTTTTACAGGCTGAATTTTTAAATATTTTATTAAGCCGCCATTGTATTCCGCCATCTTAGATTCGCATCAAAATGTTACCAGTTGATTCTATCATAATACTTGATGTTTGTGTAAAATTTGAGATAAATTGGATAAGTAGTCTTTTAATAATAATTTTTTTAACATTTCATTAGGCTGCCGTTTTGTTTCGCCCTTGGATTTTTACCAAAATATTACCCGGTCATCCCCACATGACCCTTAATTTTTTTATTAAAATTCAAGTCAATGGGGTAAGTAGTTTTTTAGCTAGGCCGCGAACCAACAGACATTCTTTTCGGCATTTAGAGACCCTGAAACGTGAATATCTGAGTAGGGGTGATTTTATCACGATTGCAATATTTCCGTTTCACCAGAGAAGTAAAAATGGGTTTAAGGGGGAAATCTAATCTAGAATTATAAAATAGAAGTAGATTTATCCAATTTCGACCATTTTTCGACCAAGTTTTGGCACAAATGCCGTCGTATATAATTTTTTTTCCACAAAATGGCTCTTTACCGCCTTGCATTGATCCTTGTCTACGTAACTGCAAAATTTGAAATGGTAAATCGTATTCATGTCTTTGTATTTCTGCAGCGCGTGAACCCCTTTGAACCCATTTTTAAACGAAATGTAATTTAAATTGCCTATACATAACACATTTTTTTGAGGTCGGACGTGCAGGAAGTTTTTTCTAATACGTAGGTACCTTTTCATCTTACTTTGAACTTGACTAGACCTTGTCGCTAGTTTTTCACTTTTTGCGTGCAGTTCTCCCTTGAAAGCATGAACATTCATTAATTTTAAGTGAATTCAGTGTGACATAGTTATTTATTTTTTTAAAGAAAAGATAAAAACCTTTTGGTAAGTGACAGGTGGTATCTTGGGCTACTAATTATTGTACTGTGAATTTGTTAAGATACAAAATAGTCCGTATTCAGGGTGTTTTTAAATGGTGTTCCAAAATATTAATATTTGAACCAACCTAGGGTTTCTCTACAGTGGTTTGAATTTCTGTAATATTTAATTTTAAATACCTCATGCCGATGTCCGCAGACGTACTTATTATGAATTATGTTGGTATCTTTATTATACCAAAGGAGATATACAGGGTTTTCTTAGATTTTAACAATAATGTATTATTGTATTATTCTTAAGCCGAAACGTAATTTTATAAATATCCTCTACCTACTCTAAATTTTTGTAGCTCATATATATATATATATATATATATATATATATATATATATATATATATATATATATACATACATACATATATACATACATATATACATATATATATATACATATATATATATATATATATATATATATATATATATATATATATATATATATATGTCTGGAAAAGCAAATATGTCAAAAACCACTCAACCGATCTGAACCATATGTGGCGATTAGGCATTACCGAATTTCCTTGACCCTTTGGTACATGCCGCAATGTTGTCAGATTTTCAGTTTTTCGGCAAACTTACCGAACTTTTTTTTTCAAATCAAATGATATATTTTTTAAAGCGTGATTTATTCCTCGTATTATCCTTAGTATAACTCCAAAATTGCAAACTTCTATTTTGATCCGTTAAATGTTAAATTTATTAAATGTATTTAAAAATATATCGGCAATTTAGGAATTAAAAACCTAAAACGAGTAGTATAGTATTGTATTTTCGAGCCATTCCAGGGGTATTCCTTCTATTTCAGCTCTAATCCTTCCATTAAATATTTAAGGTTCTCGGACTTCGTTTTGTACACGGTCGTTTTTATGTGAGCCCAAAGGAAAAAGTCAAGTGTATTTAAGTCTGGTGACCTTGGAGGCCACTCAGCAGTCCACCTTCGTCCAATCCAGGCTCCCGGAAACGTCGCGTTTGAATAATTTCTAACAGCAACTGCGAAATGTGGCCGTATCCCATCATATTAGAACCATACGTAGCCAAAAATATTGTTTAATACTGGAATAATTTGGTTTTCTAACAGCTGTAGATAAAGTAACCCATTCATATTTCCTTGAATGAAAAAGTGTTCAATAATGCAATTACCTAATATGCCAGCCTACATATTAAATTTTTCGGGAAATTGCGTATGGACCTCCATCACCCAATGTGGATTGTTTGCAGACCAATAACGACAAATATGCCGATTTATAAAACCGTTTAGGCATACGCAATTTCCCGAAAAAGGCAATGTGTGCGGGCATATTAGGTAGTCGCCTTTTTCTTTCAGGGAAATATGAATATATGAATATGAAATATTAATTATCTGCAGCTGTTGGAAAACCAAACTATTCAAGCATTAAATGATATTTTTCCTAATGCTTTCGGCCACGTATGGTTCCACCATGATGGGGCTCCGTATTTTACAGTTGCTGTTAGAAATTATTTAAAAATGACGTTTCCGGGACGCTGAATTGGGCGGAGAGGAGTTGTTAAGGGACCTCCAAGGTCGCCGGATTTAAATCCGCTTGACTTTTTCCTTCGGGGTCACCTAAAAACGATCGTGTACAAAACAAAGCCTGAAAACCTTGATGTTCGAAAGGGAAGGATTAGAGCTGAAATAGAAGGAATACCCACAGAAGGGCTCCAAAACACTATTCGAGAAATTATTGACCGTTTAGGATACTGTCAAGCGGTAGAAGGACAACATTTTCAACATCCTATTAATCATTAAATTATTTTAGTTTTAGTGTTTTAATTCCTACTTTGTCGATGTCGAAAAATTAATAAATTTAACATTTGATAGTGCATAAAGTTATAGGGTGTCCCATTTAAAAAAACGGACTTTAGCGGCTTTGAAAATGCGAATGTTTGCCGCTGAATTTAGGACACCCTGTATAAAAATAGACAAATTCAATAAAAAAAAATAGAAACCTAAGATTATTTACCGATTGTCTGCAAAATATGAAGATTATATCTTCAAAACTTACAAAAATATGAGATTTTAAAATTTGGTAACCCGAAGGCTCATTTTCGGTTGAAGGTCAAGTATCTTAAGAACGCTTGAACCTAGATATAGGATATGCTACATAAAATAGCATTCAAATTCTCCGTAGAATCCAAAAATATCATGAAATACAGGGTGTTCCGTTTAAAATAAGCAAGTTGATACCAACTTCCGGTTAAACCGGAAGTGACAGGAAGTTGAAAATATTTCAGAAACGAAGTACCCGTTGACCTTACCTTAATCCCAAAATTTGAAATTTTTATCTAAATGGCATCATCAAAAACCTTTAATGAACGGGTTGCGTGAATAACCCTGTATATATATATATATATATATATATATATATATATATATATATATATATATATATATATATATATATATATATATATATATATATATATATATATATATATATATATATATATATATATATATATATATATATATATATATATATATATATATATATATATATATATATATATATATACCTATATATATATATATATATATATATATATATATATATATATATATATATATATATATATATATATATATATATATATATATATATATATATATATATATATATATATATATATATATATATATATATATATATATATATATATATATATATATATATATATATATATATATATATATATATATATATATATATATATATATATATATATATATATATATATATATATATATATATATATATATATATATATATATATATATATATATATATATATATATATATATATATATATATATATATATATATATATATATATATATATATATATATATATATATATATATATATATATATATATATATATATATATATATATATATATATATAGTTAGTCCTTCACGATAAAATAGAATGGGTTTTCATTCCGGGTGTACATCCGTTCACTACTGTCGTTCTGAAAAGAACAGTTTTGCTGACGTTTCGCCAAAATCACATTTGGCATTTTCGAAGCTTTCTTTCTCGCGTCCGAATAGAGACTGAAGTGTTGGTGACTGCGACGCTTCCTTTATACCCCCACACGGGGCCGAAGATTATATCTGCGTGGCCGTTGATCGTTATTTATGTTTTCCGAATGGTGGTGTTGTTGTTGCGTTAATTGCGCTGGATTTTTTGCGATTTTAGATTTGTCGATTATTGTCTTACATACTATTGGTAGTTTTAATGATTCCCTTATATTCAAATCACCTTGTTTTTCAATTTCTATGGCTTCTCGTATTATTCTGGTCTTATAATGTTCTATATTAGCAATCTCCCTACCCCAATCGAAATTTATTTTATGGCCGATTTCCTGATGATGTAGGAATAAAGCTTTATTTCTATACACAGACATATATATATATATATATATATATATATATATATATATATATATATAAGTTCCGTAACAATCTATCAGTGTCAGTGAAAGAAATCAATCAATACCTATCTATAATTTAAATGAAAACGTTTGCACACATTTGCTTTTGCAAATTTAAATATTTTATGTTGTTGGCAAAATCGTATCTTATTGGTTGTAATAAAATATGCAGCGCAAACTGTTTTCTTTGCCTTGGGCCAAGAGCGAGGACTTTTTTTTTAGTCATCGGATTTAACATGTTAAACATTGTATGTTTTTATGTCATTAAATAAATATTGTGTTAGTAATTTGAAAATCTGATGGCAGAATTCGAAATCCGTTGATAAAATTGTAATATTCTCCTCCCAACATTTTCTGCTGGGTCCGTCCCTGGTAATATAATTTAGAGTTTGTAATTTACATACAATAAACAGCCTAGAATTATTTAGTATCAAATTTAAATATTTTATGTTGTTGGGAAAATATTTTCTTACTGGTTGTAATAAAATATGCAGCTGCAAACTATTTTTTTTTCGCTTGAGCTAAGAGCAAGTACTATGTTTTAGTCACCGGTTTTGAGATTTTAGATGTTAAACATTGAATATTTTTGTCATTAAACAAATATTGCGTTATAAAATTCTAATATTTCGATCCATTCTCTCCGTCCCTGGCAGTAAAATTGAGGATGTTTAATTAACATACGATAAACAGCCTAGAACTTATTTAGTATTAATTTTTTTTTTTTCAGATACCATCAAGAGAAATATCATTACCCGTCTCCGAACCAGTCTTCGGATAGATACTACCAGTATAGCAACAAGCAGGACAGGTACCAGATGCCTAGTGCGGCTAGCCCCGCTCCTGCTGGGGCATATTTTCAGTCGGTGAACAATGGAGAGCAAAGGTTCGGCGAGGGGCAACGGTACATACCTCCCAACGCGCACACGCCTGTTGAAAGGTTAGGCCCTCCCTTTTATATCCTTCCTGACAATTTATTTTTTTACATTTATTAGTTTATTTTTGTAGTCCCGCATAAAGGACATCATGCCAATGGTGGCATGAAAAACGTGGTCCAGTTAATATCCCAAATTTTTTTGATGTGATGTTTCGTAAAATAAATTAATTCTGAAAATTTTAGGAAAATCCTATGTCTGCCATATAAGAGATACAGGGTTCCAAAAAAACGGCTATTGGTCATACCCCAACTAGCAAATTGATATTTTATTATGGTTGCCAAAACGTTTCCGACATAAAAATTATAAAACATCATTACTCTCAGGAACGTTGTCAATGCGTTTATAGAACAGCTATAAGTGTAAAATTGTCACCTTTTTATAAAACACTTCAGTCTTCTTCAATATTTTATAAACGTTTCTGAAACTCTTAAGAAACTCAAGTGGAGCAATAATAAAATAGTTTTATAAAAGCTATTCATACAAAGTTATAAAATATGTTTTGCTGTTTGTTATGTTACTTTTTTAAAACAACTAAAATACAGTTAAATAAACATTTTATAGAAAGTTCAGTGAAATATTATAAAGTAAAAATGCAACACGTAATAACACCAATAAAATAGAAAAATTTTTTAGTTTTAATCTAAAAGCTGCCGGAAGCTATTTTGAATTTGACTCAGTAGAAAACATTTATAATGAAATGATTGTGTCAGCCAATACTCGGTGGAAATCCATAATAATATGATGTAAAATGTAAAAAACAAACACTATTTTTTACAAACACTTCCACTATATTTAATTTAACAACGTGACATGTTTCACTACACAGTAGCTTCTTCGGACGTTACATCTCGAATGCACAAGCTTACAAGTTAAGGTGATATTTATATAACTAAGTATAATACAACCATTTGGAAATTTTAATGCCTTAAAAAAGGTCTGGGAATTTTTACGTACTAGCAATAAAATAAAAAGAAATTACCTAAAATTATTGGAACATATTTAACAAGGGTGAATTATTGAGATCTACCTGATCGTTTAGCTAGCGTATGGCTATCAGCAGAAAAGAAGATACAATTCCAAAAACGAGATATTTACAACACATACTTAAAAGTAATTCTCACTGAACTTTTATTTAAACTGCATTACATTGAATTTCTCCAATTTGATCGGAATATAAGAGAAAAAATTAAATCAATCATACACAAAAAATTCTTTATACAAAGCAAGAAACTTTGTTCTCTAACATCTAATAATTATAAAAATAATAACATAAGCCCAAATTCAGCACAGATTTCTAATCACCAAATTTTTGATAGATTTTTTAATCTATCGAGCGTCGAATTTTCAGATACTGAAGTTAAATTATTAGAAAAAGGATTTAAATACAATATTCGTGAACCAACTTCAACTAAAAACTTAGAATTATTAGGTGCTGAAACTGAATTAGCCCTTCGAGACATCCCTGCAAATATGCCTTTAAAATTTGAAAGTTCAAAACTCCTTAAAAAAAAATTTCTTAAAGATTCCAAATCAAATTCAGAAATTCAATGCATAGAACAAATTAAAAATAAATCTAATAATGTTATCTTTACGAAAGCTGATAAAGGCAATACTGTAGTTGCTATTAATAAGTTAGAATATATTAACAAAACATTAGATTTTCTTATCCCAGATAAATATCATATTTTAAAACATAATTTTACAGATATTTTTCAACAAAGAATCAAAAATTGTATCAAAAACTGTAAGAGTTTGTTTAACGACAGAGACATCAGTAAATATACCATTATGAACCCTAAACCACCAAAATTATATTCTTTAATTAAACTACATAAACCGGGATTCCCTATTAGACCAGTAGTTTCTTTCTTTTCAGCTCCATCTTACAAACTATCTAAGAAACTTATAGACATCATTCAAACATATACGAAGTTCTCAGCAAAATATCAAATTAAAAACTCTCTAGATTTAGTTAATAAAATCAAAGATATACAGTTACCAAATAATGCTAAACTAATTTCGTTTGACGTCACTAATCTATTCCCTAGTATTCCTGCTAAAGATACTATTAAACTTGTTGAAGGTCTTTTAAACAAAAATTCAGTTAATGTTGTTAAAAAACATGATATATTGCACCTACTTACCGAATGTTTAGATCAACACTATTTCGAATTTAATAATAAACTTTATACCAGCAAAGAAGGTTTACTTATGGGAAACCCATTAAGCCCCTTGCTGGCAGAGATATTTTTGGATACCTTGGAAAACAAGATTAACAAGCACCCCCTTTTCAAACATTTTATATACTGGCATAGATATGTTGATGATGTTTTAACATATTTTACGGGAACTGAACGTCAATTAAATATTTTTCTTGATTATATCAATAGCCTTCATCCTAATATAAAATTCACAATTGAACTAGAAGCAAATAACAGCATAAACTTTCTAGATTTAACTATTAAAAAAATAAACAATAAACTTGATTTTTCGGTATATCATAAACCAACACATACCCAATTCAACATAAATTAGCGGCTTTCCAAAGTATGATTCACAGACTTATCTCATTACCTTTAAATAAAACTAATTATCAGACCGAGTTACACATCATTAAGCAGATAGCAGTTAACAATAGATATTTATTAAACATTATTGATGAAATATTACAAAAAAAAATATATAAGAAAGCAATATCTATGATATATCCTAATATTAATGAAAAAACTACTCCGTACAAAGTTATATCCTATATAGGTAATTCTAGTTCTAAAATAGGCGCATTTTTAAATAGTTTAGATATTAGAATAGCATATAAAACAAATAATTCTTTAAGTAGATATATCAAAAATAATAAAACTAAGTCTGATAAACTAGAACAATCAGGTGTATACCAATTAAACTGTGGAGATTGTGACAAAACATATATAGGTCAAACAGGCAGACATTTCGGTAAAAGAATAGAGGAGCATTATAAATGTTTTATTAAAGGGAAAACCGAATCTAATTATTCAAACCATTTAATTGAGAGCGGTCATACTTTTAATAAAAATTTTAAAATTGTACACCTAGAAAATAAGGGTCATAAATTGAATATACTCGAGTCTCTAGAAATAAATAAACTCAAACATTCAAATTGCTTGCTAAACGATCAGGTAGATCTCAATAATTCACCTTTGTTAAATATGTTCCAATAATTTTAGGTAATTTCTTTTTATTTTATTGCTAGTACGTAAAAATTCCAAGACCTTTTTTAAGGCATTAAAATTTCCAAATGGTTGTATTATACTTAGTTATATAAATATCACCTTAACTTGTAAGCTTGTGCGTTCGAGATGTAACGTCCGAAGAAGCTACTGTGTAGTGAAACATGTCACGTTGTTAAATTAAATATAGTGGAAGTGTTTGTAAAAAATAGTGTTTGTTTTTTACATTTTACATCATATTTATAATGAATGTCGTCAGTAAGGTGCAATAATAAGATGCCATATTTTATTTACGTAGTAGTTCAGCTTCTACACATTGTGTTGTTTTAGAGACGTTGTTTGTAATACAGACAACAAAATTTTGACTGCGAATTAAGTTGTATTGTAAAATATATAGGGTATTTATTACTAAATTTTAGGGCGACCCGTTATTATTGATGTTTTACGAAAAACTTCTAAATTCTACAAAAAATAGTAGTTTGTTTTTCACAATTTTTGGCGAAAAAACTTGCACACATTTATTTAAGATATCATTAGTTGATAATTTTCGGATATTTTGCAGCTATAACATTAACATACATGCCATATTTAGATCATTCTAAAATGGCGTATTCTTATAAAATAATTTTGTATCAGTGGCAAGCATTTTATTAGGCTACTCTACAATTACTATAAAACATTTAAAATAAATTACTGAGTATACTGTAACAGAGCCTAACTAAGCTGAAACTAGTTGCCCATAATAAAGATACATATATTATATCATTGAACACAGTGTATATTTCAATAATACATAATAAAATAAAAACAAACATAATAAAATTCAGAGTTGAAAGCTGGAAAGAAAAAAGAATAATAATGAAAAAAAATGTAGAAAATATAATAACTTTGCTATAGAAATAAAAAACATCTACCAGCTTCGGAGTACATGCACAATAGCTTTTGTAATCTCGGAAGAAGCAATGATCTCCAATAAATTCATTCAAAACTTGACAAATATCGGTCAGAAAAAAAAATAGCTAAATATGGACAAAAGGCAATCATATTGAAAACTTGCTATATAGTCCGTGAGTTCCTAAACTCAGTGGGAGAAGCTAAATTGTTTTTTCACCAGTTCTATCTAACTGACTTAACTACCTATCATAGAAGGATTGAAATGGTGATAATAATAATAATGAGATGAATAATAATGTCAAATAATAATAATAATAATATGAAGTAACAGTTAGTTAAGATAATAATAATATTAACATCTGCCGCATAGTCCGAATATTTCTTAATCTGCAACAAAATGTTTTCATCTTGCTACTGCCGATAACTACAGAAACACCTCACACCGCTAGAAGAAACCAAATAATAATAATAATAGTGAATGTAAAGTGAAGAGTGAATATTTTATCTAATAGTATGTAGCAATTATTCTATTTCCGGTTCAGAATCATTTTCTCCCACAAACATTGCTAAATTTCAGTACATATTCTTACTTATGTCAGTCTCACATGATAATTTAGCTTCAAGTTTCTCTAACACTGCTCAACTGTCAGTCGGATCAAAGAAAATATCTTCTTTAATTGGTGATAATGAGGTTTGGTTTGCAGTATTGAACGATCAAGACCACTGACTGAATTACTAGCCGCACTGTCTAAATTGTTTCTAATTTGGTGGTAGAATTAGGTAGCAGAAAATTTCTGTATTCAACACAGATTATGCTACACCCACCTCGGTAGTCATCACTGTGAGTGATTCCACAGATTCAGGTACCTGCTCATCCTGCAAGAACAAAGTGCATTTTACATTACCCACGAAACAACCTCTCCGACATCTGAGGAGCAAGGAGAAATACATGTATGTATGAAATATTACAAGTATTTCACATCCCACTAGCTAAAGTCAAAAACCCTACAGACTTTAGTCAACTAAGGTCGATTGCCTCGTTACCTACGCTCTCCAAAATTGTGGAAAAACTAACGGAATCTTAAATTTCTTCAGATGAATCCAGTAATAATATTATCCCTGGGTCAGAACCGGGTACAGTTGCGCCACCTCCTTATCCGATATTGTAGATGATATTGTCAGAGCACAAGATTTTAACCAGACAACTGTTCTCATTCTATTAGATTACACAAAAGCTTTCGACTTGATTCATCATAATATATTGCTTTCTATTCTAAAATATATTGGCTTTGTCCAGTCGGCGGTGGCAATGTTGGCGTGTTTCCTCTCGGACAGAAGCCAGAGGGTAATTCTGAATAGCAAACAATCTGATTTACTCAATATCACAGCGGGTGTTCCCCAAGGCAGCGTTCTAGGTCTTCTTCTGCACAGTATTTACACATTTAATTTCATGACATCACTTCGTCACTGCAAGTACCACCTCTATGCAGACGATACTCAAATTTACCTATCTTGTAACCCCAATCAAGCCGAAATAGCAAACAATCAAATCAACCGTGACTTACACTATCTTTTCAGTAAATCCAATGAACATCTTCTTAAGATTAACCCAAGTAAATCCGCAATATTATTATTTTGTAACGAGACTGAACACTTACGTCTTTTAATTCACCATTAAAATCGCAATCGGCACCAACCCGGTTGCTTTTAAAAACTCGTCTAAAAGTCTCGGGCTTGTCAAACTAAAATTTTATGATCACGTAACTTCATGTCTTCAAAAAGAATTCTCAGTATCAGGGGCGTGCCGTGAAATTTTGAGAAAGGGAAGCAATTTTTAGAAACTTACCTATTTGTAATGTAATTCGATTCTTCGATCATTTTTTGCAAATTCGTCAATGACGTCATCATAAAAACGTCGATGCTCCGATATATTTTGGAGAAGTTTATTTTCAATGGACAACAGCGATGTATGTGAAAGTCTCTCCTGCCCCGTTGAATTTCTCACGAAATTTTTTATACGTCTAAATGTTGAAAAATTGCGTTCTACTGATGAACTTGTGGCAGGTATTGGCAATACTAATTCACATAATTTCTACACTTCGGGGTAGGCATCTGTCAGCTCCTTGTCGTTTAAAAATTGCATTAGTTCCTTAGTCTTATTTTTTGCGCTAATGTCATCACTGGCCATAATGAAGAAGAAGAGATTTAAACGCATCTTCTGGAAAAGTTTTTCTTTTAAATGCATCAAAATTGCAGAGCTCGAGGAATTTAAAATCATTTAAACCGTTAAATCTATAGTTTATTTGTTACTGAATTTGATCGAATATATCATAAAAGAGGCGTCTGTATGATGTTTGAACATCTCCCACCTTGTCTGTTCGAAGACGCTTGGCTTGTGGCTCTACATTTAACGACGCGGCGTACGTATCACACAATACACGGATAGCCGTTCAAACAAAGAATCTACTCTAACGATAGCTTCCGCCACCACTTAAAGCACGAGACTGAAATGCAAAAATTGCAAACAGCCGGTGGAAAGTTCAATAACCTCTGGCTCGATTCACAGGAAATCAAGTATACAGGACTTGGTTGCAGAGAAGCTAGCGGCCCGCTTAGGTTCTATTCGATATTCTATTGTGGCTGGGTCGGAGTCGGAGTCAAGGGCGCATTTATTATGGGCTTGCTAACTAAGATAATATTTTAGCATTTTTAATATAAACTAAACTAATGGTTTCCTGTTTCAAAAATTACATTTTAGTAGATGTTTTGTAATTTTTATTGGGGAAGCACTGCTTCCCTTGCTTCCATGGACTGCATGCTCAGTATTAAAACCTTTGTACTCTCATCGACATGTAGTTAATCAAAAAACCAAGGCCTTGTTTTCCGACACTCTCATTTTGTCACAATTTAATTTCGCAGACAGCGTTTATAGTCCTTTCATTGATTTACAGGCTAAAAATCGGGTTCAAAACGTACAAAATCCAGGCATACGTTTTATTTATGGCATTAGACGAAGGCAGAGGGTTTCACATAAACTGACCGAATTGGGCTGGCTTAACATGTAACATCGTCGTATCTTGCACTCTGCCTGCTTTTTTACAAAATTTTAAAATTTCACTGTCCTCCATATCTCCTCGATAAACTTCAATACTGTACGGATGTGCATAATTTAAATTTGCGCCGACAGTATCTGCTATCAGTACCCTTACACAACAAAGAAGAGTTTAAAAAAGCTATATATAAAGTATATTTTTTTCCATTTTCTTATATTCGATGACATTTTAAATTTTTAAGTCTAGTCGTGTACCTACCGGAAACTGATATAAAATGTTTATCTAACCTAAAATGAAAATCCAGCTGATTTAGTTACAGCAAAAACAAATTTATATTCATGAAAACAATTCAGTTTTATAATATGTTTATTGTTATATACATAGTGTTGTCGGGCTGACATACTATAAAATAGTAATAAAATTATGACTAGAAAAACAATTTCGATTTTAAAGGAACAATTTAATTTTAAAAACGAAATTGTTTTTAAAGGTACTATAACAAAATTATTTTTTTTTTTTTAATAAATGAAAGCTACTTTAAAATAGTTTTTTATTATAATTATAGGGGTAATAAAAATGTCACCAAAATGTACTAAAAAACAACTATAAAATCATTTCATTATAAAAAGGTAAAGTGTTTTATAAGCCGTTGATGCAAACCATTCTACAATAATTTCGTGACTGTTTTATAAGATATTTTATAATTTGGTTTTATAAATGTTTTGATGATAAATGTATAAAACTGTTTAGCTGCCTACAACTGAATAGTATTTATGGTAACTCTTATATAATAAACTAGATTTTGGAAGTTATAATAAAATGCCAATAAAATAAAACAGCTTTCGAGCCATCGAATTATAAAACATCTTTGCTAGTATGGTATGTATTTATTTTTAATTCAAGACTTTACAATTAGTTATTTTGCTTTGAATTTTTGCAAATATTTTCATTTTCATGGTATGTATATGAAATATACTATGAATAATTTCATAATACCAAGTGGCCCAAAAATGAAGATTAACTTTTATTATTACTTTATTTATTGTTATCTACTTTTTTAATTCTATTAATAAACTTTGAAATTTTGAATATTTAACTATACAGGTCATTGCTTAGACAAAAATAATTTTGTCTGTCGTAACTAAATCGGCTAAGCTCAATCAAATATTAATTTTTAAACCTTCGGTTTTAAGTGGATAGAATAACTTTATATCAACGTTCTTGACATCAACTTATATTTGATATATTTATTTAATTCAAATACTTTTTGCATAAATTCATTGCATTCTTACACCAATTATTCCTGTATATCTGAGAGTCAAAAAATATACACAAAAAGAGTTTAGTTCAAGTATAAATGCAGTACTCAAGTATCAGAGAAGCAAGTATGGGGGAGAGTTACTCCCCCAACATTGTTCGGATTGGGAAATAAGCTTCCGTGAGTTGGAAAAAACGAACAAGTTTCTTACTTACTGCTTCTTACTGTACTGCGCGCTGATTCATCGCCCATACTATAAAAAAATATATGCTTTAAGGTTCCTTAATGTTATTATGACGTCTTGAGACCTTAAATTTGAATTATAACGTTAATTAACGTTAAGGTTGACGTTTCTTAAACGTTGTATAAACGTCTTCTTACAACTTGGGAAATCTTAGTAATGATATATAACTTTAAGGCGAATGAGTCCTAGTTTGTTGTTTTTCTCGTTAACTTTTTCTCAGTGCTGAAGGGTATTCTGGCTGAAGCTGACCTTGGTAAATCTTAATGCTTAATTCTTCAAATTATCAAGGTTCTGGATATAAAGATCGTCATGTTTCGTCAGGTTCGATAAACCTGACTGTACTCAATTCCAATTTGTAGTTGATTAGGCAGACGAACTTTTTGGAATATTGATTCTGCAAGTTTGCTTCTTGAAATAATTCTCGATATCTATCTAATTTGATAAAAATCTCTTATATGAAGTACGTGATTCGCGTCAATGGTACTTTGAAAAAACTTAAATACTGACTTGATATGTCCCTTTCTGGCCTAAATAATCCAATGAGTTGTAGTTATAGACTAAATTCATTTGCCTCTTCTGTTAGATACCGGCTTTGGTCCCGGATAACCAGTGAAAGCATTTTATAATTTAAACCTAATTGGTCTAAAAGGACTAGAATGTTTCGATAGCCATGATATCATCAGGTTACAATCATTCTTGGACAATTTCTTACAATCGTTACAGCTAACTGCACTATAGCTCTTGTCGAATATCCAAATATTATTTTTGAAAACTCATCAGATAGATTTTAGCATATTTTACAAAGAAATGTCATCAAATCCGTTTTCGATATATGTCCTCTATATTTATCCCTCTCTACGAGTGTTACTAAAGACTAAAGGCATATAACTCTCGAAAGTCTTCTTTTGATATGGAGTTCAGAAAAATATTTATATTATTCACTACTGAAATTATTTTGGTCTGTGTAAGCAGTCTTTTCTATTTGGGCAACCTTTTCACGTAACTGCTACAAAGAGTCAGGCAACTGCAAACCTCTAAATTTATAAAAGCGGTTGTAGGATTGGCAGTAAGCCTTTTTTTTTTCATATAGGTGTTGTTGGCAAAGCCTGGCAAATTCAGGACCGTATCTAGATATTTCTTGATATAAATATTTCTTCCCGACAATTGAGAGAAGGTACGTGAATACCAGTGGGGGCTCGTGGATTTAAGAACAGGTGAAGTGCAGCATAGCTAGGTGGACAGCGCCGCACAGTAGTCAGTTTGATTCATCTGGCTAGGAAAAATTCAAAAAATAAAAATATTTAAAAAAATTTATTACTGTATGAAATAGCTTTAATATGCATGCACTGAGCTTAAAGTAAAACAATTTGGTCAATAACTGCACTTAGAATCATGCATTGAGCTGTTAAACAGCAAGTTTGACTTAGGCGGCCATGGTAAGTATATTAAACTGTCAGAATTACGTAATGTTTTATCGATTGTTTAATGCACGTCACGTGGAGTTTTTTGAATTTTTTGTGATTAAAAGTTTAAAATGGGTAAGTAAAACTTAAGTTTTAATAAAATTTTCAGAATATTTGATTTCTGTATTTTAGTAGAAGCATCTATGTTTATATTTGTCGTTTTTGTTAGATAATACTACAGATTTTTAGATTTAAAACTCCATACACTCTGATATTGGCGTGTATTTGTTAAACTGATATAACTGTGTTTTAATGTATATATTATTCTTTTATTCTCTAAAAAATTAGCTGCAACAACCTGCAACAAATAGAAAAATATACAGTTTATTTAATATCATGCACTCTAAGCAACCCCGACACTCCAAATCATTTGGTTCTATTTCACTCGCTTTATTTAAACTTATAAACCTAAACTTTGACATATATGCGTAATTCCTGCAGCGACATATTTTAAGTTATGAAAAATAAAATGGCGGATCTAATATGGCGACGGCTTTTTATTTTTAATCGATTTTATTTGGCTTTACAGAGCTTGGCTGTCTGTCTATCAAATCTTGCAATTCATTTTTTCCGTTAACCGAATATTATAATATTATTTAAAAACTTTAAGAGTGGGGGGTGGTTTAGACATGTAAAGGGGTTAAAAAAATATTACTTTCAACAATTATTTTATCATTTTTTTTGGAATGAGGGGTTGTTTTCACCCTTGAAAGTAAAAGCGCCCCTCGGCGCATTAAAGAAAATGTTCTAAGGTGTATTCCCTACGTATTCCTGTCTAAATCTCAAGCAAATTGTTTAAAGTGCCTGGAAATCATAGGTATTAACTTATTTTTATTTTGGCATACTGGAGTATGAATATGATTTTACATAGTGGCCTTACGCATTAAACTTTAACCATAGTATACACGCTATACCAATAAGATACATATTCATTAACACCCAAGATGACAAAATTTAAGAGAATATGTGGGTTTGGTGCCATTTTAATTCAATATATAATATTTCTCAGCCAGATCGTAAAAACTGACCACTGTGCGCCGTAGGCAAAAATAGCGTCGCAGGCGAAAGTTTTTCGGGGTGCTTTTCTAACCGTTTTTTGATGTTAATTATACATAGCTTTGGAGCGTTTTTTAATATTTAGGGGAAATAATATGAATTTATAAGATTTTAAATATATTTTTTTGTTCTTAAAATACAGTTATGTACCTATGTCTTAAAGCTAATTTCGATTCGATTCGACCGATGCAAAACTGCTTCCGCCTCCGATGATCCGAACGCACTAATTTACACAAATTCTATAACAAGCGAACAAGCGCCTTCAGCCTGCAACAGCAGTTTTATGCCGCTCCCATCTCTATTTGGCTTACGGATATTCACCATTGCGTTGCCATAGTAACTGCCGTAAACAAGGCGCGAAAGCCGGCGTACGGGGGGAGTATGATGCGGAATTTGTTACCGCTGATTGTGATTCCTCGACGGGTCGCACTTATGAAAAGGTGTTCAGCGCGCTACGTTTTTTAAGTCATTATTATTTTTTGAGTATATAAGGCGCTAATAATTAAGCAAATAATGCGAATTTATATAAAACATACTACATTTTCATAATAAAAATGTAGATTATAAAATGCTTAATATTTTAAAAATGTTTTTATTTTTAAGTAAATTGATTGGAAAATGTAGGTGAATACTGCACTACTGCGGTAATATCTAACATTACCTAACTAAAATCAATGCGGTAATGGCTTCTTATCTCACGATCGTAGATAATAGATACTTTCTGTGTGTTTTCTGAAAATTAATAATATTGTGATCCTTTTTTCTGTGACGTTACAATAATGTCAATTTTCTTATATAACACTTAGAGGTAACTTGGTAGATAATATATAATAGAGGTATTTGCTTAAAGTATTATAACTTTTTTTCTATAAAATGAGTTCGGATTCAAAAATATTTAAAACCCAGTCTCAATATTTGCCAGATATGCACAGAAGAGTTTTATTTTAGAATCTTGGCAGAACTGAGATTTTTAATGTTTGTAATGTTTGAAGCCTTTTTAGTTTTATTATGAGACAAGTTGATTTAACCCTTAAAACTCGGCTAATTTAGATCTCGTGGTGGAGTGAAGATTTCTAAAGATGCCTCTTGCAATCGAAGGCAAAACTTCAACATGATTTCTTAACTTATTATGATTTAATCGATTTTTTTTTTAAAAGACATGACAAAACTTGTGTTGCCAATTAAAAATTAATTTAAAGCCAAATACTTTTTCAGGTATGTTCCGCAACCTCAAGAGCCTTTCTACGGCTCGTACCAATCCACGTACGAGCGCTACCCAAAACCGTTTAGCGGTACAGATCCATACATGCGACGAGATCTCACTTACCATTACAGATTGCCAATACAGTTCGCTCAAAACCAGTTTCAAAAAATTCGGTAAGTAAGCTTGGAGGCATTACTAGAACAGCCAACTGTAGGTTTTGCTTTTTGTTTCCATGGCAAGTGGCAACAATATTTTTTTGTTAGACGTGTCGGCGGGTGTCGATCATAAACTAGTAATTTTCTCTATGAGCGATATGGAAATTTCTCTGCCATATTTTTAGATTCGATTATGCGTAAGAAAACACGAAAAAGTTCGGATTAAAATATATTCGTAAATGCTAGAGCTCTTTAAAGATGGTACTCAAAAAAACAATTTTATATAGTCCGACACACGATAAATGGTCATGAAGTTGCCGGGCTCATAACGATCAGGTGGTATTTTACCCCCAATAAAGCAATTAAGGTCTGGTTTGCAAGCGTTTCTCAGTACAGATCGGTATTTTATTTTTATTATTAAATCATTTGAACTGTAGCATTAGCGGTGTTCAGTGGTGTTATTTATTTTTAGAGTAACAATCTTTCTGTGAGGTGTTATTAGTAATTTTTAAAATGTTTAGACCGTGGGTTGAAAACTGTGAATCCGACGACGGAAGAGATAAACGAGCAAAAAACAAAATGTCTTTTACCGATGTGCTGCAAGAGACTTGTTTTACGAGTATATCAAAGTAAAATGTATATGTCTTTTTGTTTCTTAGATGCATCTAATAAAACAATCATTCTAATGGCCGGTTGCAGAAAGCTCAATTAAAGTTTAGAATGTTTAACGGAATGTCAAATTTGGCAGCGGGTTCCTAGATTTGTGTAAGCAGCTTGTCAAATCCGAAAGCTCGTTTAAATATTCTAAATAGCCATTAGGTTTAGTGCAACCGGGGGAAATTCATTTGGTCAATCACATTAAATAGGTAATTTTAAAAATTTCTGAATCTCCAAATAAAAAGTTATTATTTTGTTTAAATACTCAAATTACTGTTATTTGAATAGAAGCTAAAAAAAATTTAAACATTTTATCTGCAGTATGAAGCGGTAAAACGGTTCTATCGATAGACTACTTTTACGCTATAACGATATCAATAAGGGGCAACATATTTCTTTTTCTAAAAATGTAAAAAAAAACTTAATTTGAAAAATTAAATTATTACAAATAATACCCATTCTTCTATATTATTAGAAATCTTTATGTATTATAAATGCTCAAAATATGTAAGGAACAGTCTATGGAACATTCATTAAAAATAGGAAAAATAAAAATATTAACAGACCGGTGCTCCATACAATCAGTTTTGGAATGTACTCCAAAATATACCTATCTCATTTTTTTTTTAAATATTTGGAAGTCAGCTGTTGGCCGGCGGCCCTTTTAGTTATTTTTAAAATATTTTTGTTATGTCTGTTTTCTTCAATTGTATTCGTACGGTGATGTCTTTTGCTATTCCTGACAGTGCCAATAATAACTCTCATAATAATGCAAAGCTTTAAATCGCATTCACTAAAATTTATATGCAGTAAAATCAAGAAACGTTCAGTAACCTTCAAATATTTGTCTGCAGGACTTCTAAAAGCGTCAGAGGCATAGAAGCTAGCTACCATTAAGAGGACAGTGGAGTTAGCCGGCATTCCAAGTTCTATCTTGCGTCGATTCCTTGACCGAGACAATTCACTGGAGAAGAAGAACAGATCTGGCAAAGGCTCAATGAAAGTGTTTGGGAATCGTGATGCAGAATTAATTCACAGGGAACTGTATGAGATGTATGAGCTTAAGCAGATTCCATCACTTGATTCTTTGCGAGAAAAGTTATTAGCAAATGGTCAATTCACTGCTAGTCGCGAAAAGTTGCGCCGATTCCTACATAACATTGGATTTCGATTTAAAAAATTGACTAGCGCATTTGCATTAGAAAGACCCAAAGGCTAGTGGAATGGAGACAGAAATATTTAATCCAAATTCATCAGTTCCGCGCAGAAAACCAAAATATTTACTATTTAGATGAGACTTGGTTCGACACCCATGACACTACAATTAAAAGTTGGCAAGATTCTTCACGAAAAGCGCATTTTAGATGTACCTGCTTTGAGCTTCTTGAAAATT
This sequence comes from Kuschelorhynchus macadamiae, assembly GCA_030620095.1. Lineage (NCBI taxonomy): Eukaryota > Metazoa > Arthropoda > Insecta > Coleoptera > Curculionidae > Kuschelorhynchus > Kuschelorhynchus macadamiae. The sequence goes on along the minus strand of JAUTXW010000268.1, from coordinate 1,679,795 downwards.
GGATGAAAAATTTTCTTCTTCCTAATATCCCACCAGGCAGTGTAGTCGTTTATGATTAAGCTAGCTATCACAGCACCTTAGCTGAAAAAGTACCAACCATAAGCAGCAAAAAAGAGGTGCTGCAAGAATTCCTCCCAACATGACATCTGTTTTAAAATTATACCAAAAAACAACTACTTGAGGTACTAAAAACTAAATCATATGATAAAACATATTGCGTAGATGAGGCTATAAAAGAATCCAGTAACATACCACTTAGATTGCTCCCCTACCACTGCGAGATGATCCATTTTACACATACTTCACTCTTTTTCATTTTCTTTAGTTTTTAAGATATCGGAATAACCTTTTTTGTCTGGAACAAAATAATGAAAATTATAAATTACGGCTTATTACTTTTCCGCATATCAATAATTTATGTCAAAGTCAGCAATACGCAACAAATTTTCGTACGTACATATAAAAACATTGTTTCAATCTTCCCACTACCACCCTGGAGAGGAATGATTTATTAGCCAAAACAGATGCACAAGCAGCCATAAAGTATAAAGGTGTGTATATTAGTCATGACCATTTATCGTGTGTCGGACTATACCTCTAAGACTATTTCGAGTCTAGGCATTTGCCGGCAATGCCTACCTAACTTCTTTTTCAAGAGTTCGGCAACAGTGGATCTGTGGACTCTGCACAATGTAATGCTGCAGTGATGCACTTCTCTTTTTTGGCGCTAGGATGGCCATAGGAAATAGAAAAAGAAAACATACTTATATCAGAAGTTGCCATTGCCAGTTGCCAAAAAAATTTTAAATTAAATACCATTTACATTTGTCAACTAATAAAAAAAGACCCTCATAAAATTTATCGACGACTAAAAAAAAAGGTTCACCCACCACGGTTCCGGTGCGTATGGACCCTCTGTTGCTACGCCTCTAAAGGAATAAGGTAGCCTTTGTTGGTCAAAATAATGGTGGTAGTTCAGAAACCAAAATGCATACCTAAACTTAGATATAAAATAAAAGTTATTTTGTGGATACCATCTTTGAAGAGCGCCAGCGCTCTTAGGGAGATCAATTTATGTAATTATTTCCAGATACTCAAATATGAGCACGCCTTCTCGAGCCAAATGTTGCCAATTCGAGGCAATCACAATATCGACAGGGGGCATTCGATCGAGTCCTGGCTCGAGTTCAAGTGCGAGTTCAGTGACCAGTTCCGGTCACACCACCAGCCTTCAAGACGTGCAGTGCCAAAACTACCAGACAACAGCCGGGCATTACCAACAGGTTGGTGTAATAGTTCTATATTAAATTAAATTATTAAGATATTTATGAAGCTTGTTCTTTGGCACTCATTGACAAACGTTGGAAATAAGATTAGTGGTGGGTGCTGCCCAAGAATCATAAACCACACAGGATAGTTACTTCTCGTAAGCGTAACGTTCGCTGTTTCTTGCCGACCGCGAATGTCAATGACCGGGTGAGTGACGTACTCCGGTCTTCTCAGTCTAAAGAGTTAGTATTAGTTACATTGCTCTGTAATAGAAATTTGCCTTTTAAGCATCGTTTTTTCAATATTCTTTATTGTTTACAAGTGGTAATAGGTCACACAAGTTTGAAAAAATGGTATTCGTGTATAGTGAATTTAATTAGCCAAGGAAAGAATTAATTTAATTAATTACTTTTTTTATAACTGATATATTTATTTCTGCAGAAGTCTACATAACAAAAAACAATGTCTGGGAATATGTGTGCTGTGTATAATTGCAAAAATAGTTACAAAAATCACTTGCCAGGTGTAACTTTTCATAGGTTTCCAAAATTAATTATTATGGAGAAACAGTGGGAACACCAGTGCAGTAGAAAAATGTTAGCAATAGATATATTTGGATTCTTGATTTTTTTTATTAATTTTTCAGCCAAGTTGTGTTTTCTTTTAACATGTAGCAGGTACTTTTAATTTTAATTTTTGCTCTGGATTGTTGCTTTTTTGGTATTAATGCGAATCTCAACCTGTTTAATTAATCTAAAAGTTATTTAGACTTAGGTATCAGAAGCCTCTGTAGTTATTGGGTTTTTTGTTTCCATTTTCGTTGTAAAAGTGGTTATATTAAGGTATTTTTTGTAATCTCTAGAATACATTATTTTTTAATTTTGAAAAAAATATGTATGATAATAATAACAATTATTAAAAAATCGTAATATCATGTTTTTTACTTTTCTTTTTGAGAATCACTTTACCAATTTGCTTTTTAAATTAATACATTCTATGTACCTAAATTACGGAAAAGTGCTTATTTCTATGTAAGGATTTGGGGCCTTCTGTCATGAAAGTACATAATATAACAAAATTCGTAAATCAAGAAGGCACTCATAATAATATATTTTTGTCTTGATATAATGTTTAAATTATTTCCGAATCATTTATTTTTATGTCCAAATACGAATTTCTAAAACATTTTGATGAGCAATTGACCATTGCTTATTGTCCGAAATTACTATGGTAATGTTGCTCTATTAGTTTAATATAAAATTTGCCGTAATAAAAATCAAAATAACAGCATCAAAAGGCTAAACCATATTATCCTCCTATAGGAATAACGCATGAAACTTGTTTCTAGCGGGCCAGGCGACGTCACTGCAGCAAGGCTCGTTCGCACTAAACTGACGGAAATAAATCGCCGATGTAACTAGCGTGTGTGGTTTAAGGTTCTTGGTTGCTGCCAACACTTCCTAGAACTAGGCCTAACTGCTTAATTGTAAATTCCTGCTCCCATAAATCAATGGTTAGTGTTGTTGGATTGGAGCTTTATATTATATTATTATGTGTTGGAGGTCTAATGGGCACTGGAAAAATCAACAAAATTATTTAAATCGAACTTTGGCAACAGTATTTTCTGTTATTCTGCATAATGCTGTAAACAGAGGCTTAATAGCCTCCAGAAAAGACAATTACTGTAACCGACGTCATTGCTTTTATCGTTTCGGATATAGCAAATAGTGTATTACAAACAAAGACCAATTATATTTTGTTTAGACAGTCCATCAGGTATAGTAAATACAGTGTTACCATTTGCAGGGAAATTTCCCCAGATCTGGGGAAAAATGAACCCTGTAGGGAAAAAGGGATTTTTTTTGTAATCTAGGGAATTTTTTAGTAAACGTTAGGTTGGGATATTTTTTTTAATTTCATTATTAATCAAAATCAATCGTTTTTTTAAAGATAAAAACATACAAATAGATATATATTTTTTAATTTACTGTAGGTGCTGCCATCTATGATTACGACATCAAAGTTTGTATTTTCGCAACGGGAATAACTAACAGTATAGATTGATTCCTTTCAGTTCAATCAATAATATGGCATGTCGAGAGTTCCGTAATTCCCCGATTTAGTAATTGAATGTTCACGTAAATGATTTCGGGGAAATATCGTTGTAGAGGGAAATGCCGAATTTTGTTTTAGTTTATTTTACATATAGTTCCTGACAATGCGTTGTGTAACTCGTCTTTGCTTTGTAATTTGTTTGTAGGCTGCAATTTAAGAAAGGTATGTTATTTTTATTTTTATCTGGGAATATTTTAGCTATTTCTCAGAAATTTAAAAAGAATTGGTTATATTATAAATACAGTAACAAAACATGATATTTTAATTATGTATCAAACACGGATAACCTTATATAAAAATCATAACAACAAACATTTTGCTTTGTTTTTTGAAAATTTTTAAGGAAATTAACGTTTTTCTAGGGAAATTATAGGGAATTTTGGAAATTATGATACTAACTAACAAGCTGTGGTGTATAGTGGTTAGAACTTTTGTATTTTGAACATAAATATTTAAAATCTGATCCAGATCCGGAATCATGTCCGATTTCTTACTACATTACATTAGCAGTCATTTAGTCAAAATCATTTATCGTGAAATTTACCAGACAAATAATTTAACCACATCAATTACTTATTACGACATTTAATTAGACAGCACGCCACAATATTTGGCCTAGGGTTGTCAGGAGCAGAAATCCAATACAAAAATACTATAAAGCTCTATGGATCCTAACTAGACAGAATACAATACAAAGCTGGGATTCAATTAGGAGGAATTTTATTTTGCATTAGATGGACAATCTATTGAAAGTATAGTCTACCTTTGGTATAACTTATTCTAGACAACAAATACAAATTAATTTGTTACTTGAGAGGATGAATCATAACGTGGCGTTGACTTACTTTGCTCAAGTGATGTGCTATTATAAAAATCATCTATCATCAAGTATTTAATTGGACAACCGCTTAGGAGCACTATGTGTAATATTTAGAAAAACTGTTAAATTAAAAAAAAAGAATTTGGATTTATTTTGCGAAAAAAACAATTGAACATCATAATTCCCCCATAAGAATAAAAAAAAAATCTATATATATATATATATGTTATTACATACAAGGTTATAAATTTTAATAAAACAAAATTTAAAAAACTCATCCCTATGGAGATTGAACGTAAGTCCTATTCAATGCAAGGCATCTCTCTATCCATGCAGCTGCGTAGCTCACACTAGAAGATAAACGAACTTTGTTTATACTTCTATATGTTCAATGACATATATCAACAATTATTATTATAATGAAAATGCAGAAGTAACACCTCTCTTACTGGATTTACGGCCTTTTTCTATCTCTAATAACAAAGGGGATAGAACTCATTTTTACTCTACTCTATAACACCCTTTACGAGATATTACTAAAAAATATTACCAGTAGCAGTAGTCAAAGGCCCCTTTTAGTAGCAGCATTGCTCTTATAGGATTAGCTAGTGGTAGTTGTGACAATTTATTTTTCTTTAACTAAGTTCATTTTCGCATAGGAAAAAGGAACTCAATGTCTTATTACTCCCACTCCGATCACCGCGTCCTCCCGCACCTCGACTGCCTTAGTATCTTGTCGCCACGGTGGCTGTGAGGGAATTGTGGAGTACGTAGGAGCGAGCGGCGGACGCAGGATATGCGCCACACCACCACCTAGATCTCAAGAACGCTGCGAAGGCTGCATACAAGCAGCTGCTCAAGCGGCAGCTGCCTCTGTGGCACCACAGCAAATGGCAAAAAGTGGAAGACAGCAGCAACAGTCTCAGACTTGGTAAGTGTAAAATAATGTTTTCTAATGCATTTAAGAATTTGAGCTACTAATTAATAAAATATGTTAATTATAATACTATTGTAGTAAAATAATTTTGTAGTGTGAACTAAGACCGTGTCAGTTTTAATTAATAGTTTCTTGTTGTACCCGAAATTTTAAAAACTGTCTGTCAGATGTTTGTCGCTTGACCATTCATAGTTATTGGACCTAACCATTTTTTAATACTGAGTCCCACTTTTCCGTAAAAAGATAGCAGTTTAAACCGATATTAATTTAAATCAGATGCAAAGCTTTAAAAAAATTATGCAATAATGGCCAATCTACCTCATTCCTATCTCCTGGCTTTATTTCTTTATGGAAAGCCCTTATTCAGTTGGTGTTGATACCATTGTTAAACAAAAAATTAATTTAAGTATTTTTCAACTTATTTGTTGTGCTATCTATAAACATATTACTAGATTTTTGAATTGGTTACATCTTTGTTTTATATACATATCCAGATTTTTCGAAATTTTCAATTTCATCACAGAAATCTTCAAAAAGTAAAAATAATGTTTAATAATAAATGTCGACGGCGAACTTGTAGGTAAATTTTAGTTATAAGAAAAAATGAAATTTAACATTTTACTGAGTTTTCTTTTCCATCCGTAATCGGTACTCATTTCAGTTTTATTTTTTTATTAAATAAACAGCACGTATTTAAATAAAAAGAATATAACATAAAACTAAGCCGTACGTTCGTACGGACAACTTTTAAATAACGGACAGTCCGTGAATCCGTTAGAAAAACTAAAAACGCCTGGTAAGTCTATTTTGTCTCTAATTTTCCGTGTTTACATTGAAATCGGGTTTCAGTTTACCCTAAAACTTACTTCCGGTGCCGCGCGCACAACCATTGCTTTCAGATTTGACGAACTCCTTTCACGTCTCTAATCATTACGCTTGAAATTTATTAAGAACATTATCCTTGACATATATATATAAAGTAGAGACAAGCAGAAAAAAAATCGAAATGATTATAGTAGGATCACTTCCACCCAAAGCGTTTGAGTTGCCTTTCCACTTCGAGGAAACAACAGAAACCAAAGTGATCTTTTTATTCTTATTATTATCATGCACATGCGCGGCAATCAAAGGAGTCCGTGTTAAGCTGTGGCTACAGTTTCTTATCGGCCTTTGACTGAAACAGAGGTATACATGGTTGTGATGACTTGTTTCCGATTTTTTCGTGATTTTCAGAGATTTTCAGGCAACCCATCCAGCTCTGTAGTGAAACCTTCCCGCTAGAAAGGGACCAGACGCCGTGAATACGAAAATTCCTAGATTTTTCGGGGATTCACTCTGTTGGTTTGTGCTAGTATCTGTAACATATGCTATTGGACTTCTTAACCTAGTAGACTTGTGAATGTCAAGGTTTCTATTGGCCAAGAAACGCTGCATTTGTTGATATGCTTTTTTTACATTAAAACAAAAAAAATAAAACCGTAATCCAATAATTAAAACACTATTACATGCAACAATATGGGTTCTGATTTTAGAAAGTTAGAAAAAAAAAATACCAACACACAAAGTTTACACTGCACCCTTACGAGTGACTGGCACGGTAAACAAACTCTCTGTATATTCCGCTGAACTAAATTAATATAACGGTTCCTGAACAATAGAAGTCCTGATATTCAAAGGTCTACACGTTTTAACAATTAGCCGGAGGAAATATTTTTGAAAAAAATTGTAAAAGTAGTAACTCTAGACCAGAAGAAGCCTGATGCTCTTAAAAAGAAATTCTTATTGCTCTAGAAGAAACATTTTATAATAAAAAAATATTTGAGCTGTTTTCCCGCGCAGAAACTCGTTGAATCAGGTTCAGTTAGTTTTAAAATGGTAAATTCTTGCCATAATGCGGTTATGTCCCATCGAAGTTGGTTCAAAATGTTTCAAAACGCAATATCTCCAAGTTTCAAACCCAAACGTGTGCGCGCGCGCAGACATTTAATTATTGTCATTTTCTTGCGTTTAGAAATGACGATTTCACTTTAAAACTGTTCCAAATCAGTTTTGAAATATTTATGCCCAGAGAAACCCCCTTTGGTGTTTTGATAGGGCTTAGAACACAACAAAACTTAGGAGCCCTGTTTTTGAGCTGGCAAGTTAATTCAGAGCTGAACCAAATATCAAGTTCTATGATGAGCTATTAATTATCAAACCAATCCATGATTATGATTTTAGATTAATATAAAAAAGTTTATCTATAATAAAACAATAAAAATCTATTTAAACAATAATTTTTAATATAACCGTGTTTTAAATATCGTATGCGTTGTTATTTAACCTAAGTAAGATTTTTTTTGGGTTAATGTAAAATGTAAAAAAGTGCAATCATAATAAAACATTAAAATATCAGGAGTTCACAACAGATCCGTTGTTATCACGTGTCATCACGTTATCGTCTCAAGCCAATAAAATGGCGGTTGGGTTGACACGATTGGAGTTTCAGGACGCTTTTCTTTCTGTTAATTCGCCGTTTATTTCAGCAAAAAATAAGTTTTATTTATGTTCATCGTGGGCTTCCTGGCACGGTGGAGGAGACTCAGTTTTGGAGGAGGCGCATATATCTTCGAATCGGCGTTCAGACAGATGACTTTTTAAAGTTTTTTTTAATTCAAAACTTATAGTTAAGTGCGTATTAGGATAGATAGGATTGGCCAAACTTGCTATAAAGAAAGCAAGCGTTGGCGCGCCAACAAAATTTCCCGTCTATATTAAAACATTTTTTTTTAACATAACCTATACTGTTAGATGGATTGGATACTGGATCTGCTCGGGTACGTTGGTTAGTTCAGGTTCATCTATAAAAGCGTGATTATAGATATAAACCATCTTTATAGCCATAAAGCCCTTTAAAGGGATGAGATTGGTAGAGAACCATGCGGAAAGTCGTGTCATCTTAGTTCTTTCTATTTGCCACCTCAATTTGTAAGCACTTTATTTACATCTCTAGACAAGGATAGATAACTAATCTGTATGTATCAAAAAAGGAACTGGTTAAGAGGCTATCTTTTGTCTTTTATTATTAGAATAAATATGAAATATTGAAATTCAAATCGTGTGAAAAAAAAATAAAAATACTACATTCATTATTGACGTTATTATGATATGATATTGTTGGTGTTAATGTGGAGGAATCAATTAGATTTTTCAAATCCTGTAGGTACATATATGTGCCCAATTATAAGCTTAGGGTGGTTACTGTTGTTCCCTTGTGTTTTTTTTGTGTGTTTTTCGAAGGGATATTTTTGACTGGCGAAAAATGAATACTGACGAAGAAGTGGAACTGAGACATTTGTAAGTGGAAACTAAAGTTAATTTATTTTTCTGGATTATAACTAATCAAAATCATTTGTTATAATTATTATGGTGAGTTATTGTGGTACCTTAAGTTCCTAATTTTTATTTTGTTTGGTTATGTCCATATTTTGATAAAATACCATTGCGCACCTGTTGTCAGGTGAAATAGGTAGGTAGGTAGGTCAATAATCGCATTTACATTAATTGCTGATGAATAACAATTGGTTTCAGACTTGTAATCAGCTTCTGAGTTTTTCCATTTAAGTTTTTCTCTCACACTTATGGAAAATAGTGGAGTTTTACAATTTTTTGATATAATCACCTCAGATTTTGAGATCAAGGGTGTCAAAGTTTTGATTTAATTTCTTTTCATTTTTGTGACAGGCAAAACTTTGCTATTATTTTCATCAACTAAGCAGTTTTGGCAAAATAAAATATGTTAGGTTTGAGGATATTATTTAGTCTTTTGTTAGGATAAAAAAGTTTTACAATAGTTGTTTGTTAATGCAGGAATTAGGAGTATTTTTCATAAATACAAAAATGACTGATATATAAATTCTGGATATTTACTGATGAAACTGAAACTATTTTCCTAATTTTGGACTTTTCGAAACTCAGGCCAGTTTGTGAAAAAAAATATTGCCAGTACAAAACATGCTAACAGACAACATGGGCTGTCTCAAATAGTCCAACAGAAAGACTACATACTAAACAAAACACATTCAATATATATGGTTTGTATAAAATAGAGATATATCTTTTTTTATATTGTTGTTAATTTTAAAATCTTATAACATTTTATTATCTTTTAAGCTAGATTTATATGAATAAATAACGTAAAATGAGAAAAATAAAATAAGAAATTACATACAATAAAAGCTGGTGATTTTGCTTTTCGTGTGGCAAATAATAATATCCTTTTAAACATGTGACAGGCCAATAGGGCAGTGATAAGCAAAGAGGCCGCTGTCAGCTGCGTGCATATAACTACTTGGACCGACTTGCACAATTCGATTTTTACATAACATAATAATAAAAGATGGAATTTGGCCATCTTCAAGGGCATCTGTAAAAGACGTACCAAAATTAAATATTTCATCTCAGTTTGTACCAGTAAATATTATTGAAAAATATCATCTAATGATTATATTTGCTATTATTATACTGTATACAATATTGTAATTTACTTTTAAACATCACTTAAATGCCTATTAACAAAAGGAGAATTAGGATGTATATTTATGAAGATTACCTATAGCATTCCATTTTTTTTCAGGCTTAATTTTTTACGCAAACTGGCCTTGGTCTCTAACGTGTACAGAACTTAGAAAAATCTCACCATTTATTCTGTAAATATGCAAAATTTATAGATTTCTTTGATTTTCTATTTTTCATCATTTTTGGGAAAAAAGAGAACGGATAGAGATAACATTTATCTTACCCTCGAGCTTAACTCAGCGGTTGAATATTTTAATGTGGTAAAAATATTTGGGTATACCTAGGTTTATATTTATGGGTCATCCCATATAAGATCAACTATCCCTTATCTAGAAAACTATAAAAGTAGACAAAAAGTTAAATACAAAAGTTTATTGCTGTAAAACAAATTTTTATTTTATAATATTTTTGTATAAACAAGATGAGTCTTTTTTCTTAGGCCACTAACAACTTCGTTATTTTAAATAGGACACTCTATATATTTTTACATATTTAAATTTTATAGTGAATTGTAATTACATTTCATGTAACACGTCTTATACCTAGCCAAATTTATTTGTTTTTGTGATATTGGCATTTGAAATTTGACATTGTCAGCACTTTAACCATGACTTTAACCAGATGTAAAATCTAAATGGTTTGATTTATAACAAATGATTTGCATTTTCGTATCTTAGTTTTTAAATATCTATAAACTGACATCAACTGCCGGTTAAACAAGTTAAAAAATTTCAATTTCGGGTTTAGAGTTGATTCTATTGCAATGTCCCTATTGCAAAACAATATTAACCGCATTGCTCAGGTTTGCAACTTTTGCAGCAATTCCATTTTATTTTGTTGAAACAGGTACATTATTGTACAGTATACCTTCAACCTCAATTCGTTTGATTGTTGATTGCAAAAGCTGTAGAATTTTTGTTGTAGAAACAATATTGACTTTGTAGGAAAAGATCTTGGAAAAGGTAACACCAAAAAAAAATGACTCGATAGATCATTTAATATTGATTCTAAGATCTTATAATTCTAAATCAATAAATAAATAATATATTTACAGATTTTTTTTTCATTTTTTTAAAATGTAAAACATAAATAAGAATATAATTTTGTACTTTTTACATATTACATCACAAAGTTTTATGAACGAGACATTTAAATTGATTGTACGACATTGAAAAAAACATGAACGTGGGCTGGTAAGCTATTGGCTTTCTTACAAAATCTAGTGATTGGATTGTTAATAGCATAATTTGTCCTATGATACTTAATATTAAATAAATTATTCTGTCTGGTATATCGTTGTGGAACATGCAACTCAATAACAGACAATAAAGCCTGAGAGTCAATAAGGTTCCATATAATTTTAATATAAGTACATATATCGAGATATTCTTGTTTCTTTTCCAAAGGTACAAGATGTTGTGTATTAACACATTTTATTATTGACTTGAATTTATTATTGACCTGTGTAAGCATTTATTATGTATTAACATGAATATATTTTAATTTAATTTAATTTGATTTTTGAGAGAATAAGTGATATTAGATGGTAGTTTTTTAGTCATTTTTGAAAATTGGACTTACTTTTGTATTTTTGAGAACTTTCTTTATTTTTTGAGTTTTTAAGGTTTGAGAAGCTGGACGTTCAGAAGTAGTTTCTGTTGCAGTATTTGTAAAAAAATTATGACGTAGAGAGTTATCTATAACTAAGTTTTTAGCACTGTTTTTTTACAAGGGATATTTTGTCATGATATACATTTTTTAGTCATTTCATTTTTAGATACAAGCTTTGGATATTTTAATTGAATGGGTTACTCGATGGATTAATTTAAAAACCCCAGATATCCATATTTTAATGACTACGATGACATTTTGGTGAAAATATATTCTTCAAAGCACCATTTAGATTTTCTAAAGAAATCAGAAAATAATTGCATTAGATAACTATATGTAGTTATTTGTAAGACTTGGGTAATTTCTTCAGAGACCTAGAGCTTTCGGTAGAAAAATTATTTTTGACATAATGTTATAATTGCTAAACCGTCGAGATGTAGATTTTCATAAAATATTCAATTCAATTTATATTATTGTATGAAGAACATCCCTGCAGTGATGGGGCTAAGTTCGACAGTTGTCTATCTTGTCGCCCCTTCAAGACTATTTTTTTCATATAGTTATAATTTTTTAATAAAAATATCTAGTTAAAATTACACTAAACAAACTGTTTAAAGCGAACAATAGAATTTCTTAGCATTTTGGACTAGAAATGTATTTTGATTTATATTATATCTTTATGTATATTAAAAAACATAGTACAATTTTTTTATGTTTCCCATTTATTCAGCATTTTTTTTTGTTTTGAGGATTTTGATAAGTTTTCTTATCTTTTTATTAATACCTTCTAGAAATATTTCATAGGCACAGAATGTAGTACAGTTAAATGAAACTCCATATAATTCACAAGAAATGTAGAACAAAACTACTCAAGAAACTGCATGACAAAAAGGTCTTATAGTATGTATCTTTTCTTTAAAATCTATCCATGTTTTGTCAAGAAAAGTACCTGATATTAAAAAATAATGTGTCTTAAAATATGTTGATTTTTATTTTATTTTTATTTTTGGAATAATTTATAATATTTTTAAACAACTTAATAGTAGAATTCAAATGAGAAGGTGCCTTGAGTAGGATAGGTTATGTGCAAATTTTCCCTTCTTGTCTAATATAAGATATGGAGGTTTTAAGATTTTATAATTTGCTCAATTCCCAAGAGCTCATTTTATTTCTTTCTGTGATATTTAGTTAAAACTTGAATTCTATAAAGGATTTTGATATACTTATGAACAGTATAATTAGTTATGGTCCACTTTTAAAAAGTGAACTTAAATCTAATTAAATAAATTTAAAGTTTAAAATAATTAATAAAACAAATCGAAATTGATGTGTCGGGAAATAGTTCCGTTAAAATAAATCAATCTCTCTGTATCTTAATAGTAACAAGAAAATGATGGCAGCAACAAAATCACAATAAACAAATATAATTTAAATTTATTGACAAATTAGTTAGGTACTGTACAGTGTGTGTGTGAATTTAGGTAACATATGAAAACTTTTTATTATTGATTTTTTCAAAAATAGTTGTAATATTATAATATACAGGTTGCGCAAAAAATACGCAAATGCAATAGGTATAACAGAAAAATTAGGAAATCAAATTTTCTGAAATGGCTAAATTGGAGAGCATAAAAATATGAGATAAAAAGTTTTTTGATAATATATCTAATTTTTAAGTAAAATAATAATAATTATGTAAAAAATGTTTACATATTCACTATTAATTTTCTCAAAAACTAAATCTATTATCAAGAAACTTCTAGAATCTTCTTGACTTGTATTTGCAGGATCTTTAATTTAGCTTTCTCTTTACCAAAATCCCCACACACGCTGCATAAAATAAAAATTAGGTTAGGTTATGCTATATGCATGTGTTATTGTTATACCTGCTTTTCTTCAGGCAAATCGATTTTTATATAAGTCACAGGTGTTCATGTTCCTGCTGAAAATATAGCAATAAACAAAATAATTCATTTTTTTATTGCTTTTGCAATGTTTGTTCGAATCTAAACAAACTCAATAATGCTACAATTTCTGCCAGTCTACCTTCAAGGTTATAATTTACATTTTATTATACATTCATTAGTAATGTATTATGAATAATACGTATATACGGCAAATATTAATATTTAGCATCTTGCGGTATGTTAATAGCTAACACATTTACCATCTGAAGTTATTATGTACATACATGTTACTGATTTCATATCTCAAACTTGATAAATAGCCACCTATTAAAACTATGGAAAAATATATTGTTATGGGAGATGTGAATGAAAGTATGAAATTATGCACATGCTTTTGCTATCAAGGTAATTCTGATGTTTCTTAAGTGACTAAATCATTTTCAAAAAAATTAAGCAAAATTTAAAATTTTATACTATTTACAAGAAATTATTGCAAGATTAATAAAAAATAGTTACATACCTCAAAAAATGCCTGTCTCTTATTTATTGATATTTGATTAGTAGGTAGCAAATTATTGGTTTGCCAAGCAAATTGTGTCACAGTTGTAGGTACAAGAGTGTTCTTATCATAGTTCGTTTTGTGAGGAATTTAAAGTGTTTCCTTTATTTTTTAATTTAAACCTTAGAGCAGAATCAGACATTCACAATGATATATTTTGAAAATAATGGCTTATAACGGAGTTAAAACTATATTATATTTTTTTAAATATCAAATTATGGTATATTTTACTTCAATTTTTTATTTATTGTCTGTCATTTACTGCATTTTTTTCTTTTTTTATATGAATCATTTCTTTGATAATTAATTTCTGGTACAGGTTATCTTTTATCTATGATTTTGGTTTCATAAAAATTAAATTTTGTGTTTTTTTCATGTTTGTGTAATGCAGTGGATGCATTCTTTGTATACTTATGCCCTTTTACTCTATTTTCTGAGAGTTGGGTTGTCACATCAATATATTAATTCATGGCGCAGTTTAAACAAGGAATTTCATATACGAGATTGGATTTTTTATTTTTGGGAATTTTAATTTTCAATTTTGTAAATAGGGAGCGTATCAGGTTTTGAGCTTTATGACACAATTATCTTATATTTTCCTAAGATATCTTTCTAATATTGTAGAATTTGATAAAGGCTCAAGTTATAGCCAAAACGCTATTAAAATGAGACATGAATATGTGAAAATAGTTGTTTAAATTTTAATTGGAGGATCATATCCCAAGAAAGAAATACTAACAAAATATATATATATATATATATATATATATATATATATATATATATAAATTATTTCCTTGATTGAATGCTATTTTCACTTGTAATATCACAAGAACTTAAATTATTTTCAGATTTTTTTTGAGGTCATGAATATTTTGAAAAAAAAATTTGTGACCAAAAAAAATGGTATTCGTTAATTAATAAAATTTCACACCAAAATTATGAATAAAACTAAGAATCAAGACTGACTCAAAATTGTAAAGAAGATTATCCCTGTCAAATTACCAACTTCAGTTAGATAATGTGAGACAAATTCAGCTGGTAACAGCTTAATCTATGGTTCTCAGATAATTTTATTTCACTAATGACCAGTTGCAGAAAGCTCAATTAAAGTTTAGAATGTTTAACGGAATTTGACAGCGACTTTTTTCTGTAAGCAACTTGTCAAATTCGAAAGCTCAGTTAAATATTCTAAACAGCAATTTACAAGTACTTCGGACTAGGATTAATGGGATTCAAACATATGCCTTTATTTTTAAATGTATTCAGATTATTTGTTGCATTTAGAATGACAGACAAAAACATTTTTTTGGCAACTGAATAAAAACTAGAAAAAGCCAAAAAATATGCCTTTATCCTACATTATTTTCAATAAAATACAAACTACTGACTTTAGTTAGACTAACTGATGAAAAGTCGGTTGGTATTTTCTTTCTCTAAAGGTGGAAGATTGTATCTTTTTGCAACTAGTTCGAAGGAGAATTAATGAGAACACAAACTAACAATTTTAGTTACACTAACTGATTAAAAGTCAGTTGGTAATAGCTCTATCTATCTCTGGCATACAATAAGGTTTACCCAAAAGTCGTAGATTATGTACCTAAAAATTACCAACTTTTGTATCACTAATAGTAGGGGAGCTAGCCCGAAATCCAGTGAAAGAGAGTTATCAAAATTTATTTTTAACTTATGGAGTTCGACTTTGAGTTATCCGGGTATGCCAAAACTGACCGTCAACCGCCTCAGGTCATGTTACTTAACTACGGGACGGCTTTTAAAAAGAGGGGCTGCTTAGTATATGGTAAACTACATTTATCAAAAATAATCAATATACACTTGAATTATATAGCCATTCCGAAGTGCTTGTGCACTACGGCAGACGATCTTTAAGAATTACTTTTATATAGCAGACGCCCGTCAAAATAAATGACAGAAAATCAAGTTTACTAAACGACATTTATTAAAAATGATTTTTACGCCATTCGATCGTCATGTCATGTATTACTTAAAAAAGATATGGCAGACGAAAAATACATACGCAATACATTTTCGGGCAGACGCTGTCAAAGTGACGGGTTAAGATTGAGTAAACTATAATTATCAATAAAAAATTTAACATTGTTGGTAAGATCGTGAATATGTGAATAAACTGTAATTCATTTCAATTTTTTTATTTTCTACTTTATTTATTATTGTTATTATTGCTATTTATTTTTCACAGCTTTATTTCCCTTTATAGCACTTTAAATTTTAAAAATCCACAATTTACTTATATTCGGGCTTTCCTAATGACAAATTAAAATATTGTTTTAATTTTCATTCGTTTTCGACGTTATTACACAACAGTCACAAACCTGGGGCAGGAATATTACCATATTTAGTGTCAACAAAAACACCTACCGATCGATAAATCAGCCTTTCGTATAACATTTATTTACAACGTGGCCAATTCTCTCGCTTATCTTGTGATTTTCACAGATTTTCATTAATGAATTTCTTAATTTGCATATATTTCTATATAATATGGTATCTCCTTAATTCAGTCATCTGTTAGGTTAATCCATAAAAAAACGTCAGAAGCATTTTTAAGTATTATTAGTTCGTAGGTATTAAATTTCCGTTACCTTTTAGGCTATATTTTGGAAAATTTGTCGATTCCCTTAAACTAAGGTAAGCGGTCTTTTTTTACTTTTAAAGCCTTCCTCCTGCATCTTTTTGGAGAGTTCCATTTTTGATGTAGAGTGTATATATATACACATATATATATATATATATATATATATATATATATATTTTTTTTTTGTTAATTATTTTATTGGGTATAGGTTAACTCATTGAGAAGTAAAACTATATTTTAATCGACGTTTCGCTCTTTATATTGAGCTCAAGATATTTATTTTCTACAATAAAAACATGTATAGTTAGTATTTAAATTGGTTAAAACATTATTGAAAAAATATCACTCAAAAAAACATTACACTCTTACGACTATGATACAAAAATTAAAGAATTGCTTAGTGACGTAAATACTTAAAAAGTGATTTAACGACCTCTTATCAAACAAAAAATAACATGTTCATAAAAAAAATGTTAAACAAAAAAGTTATTTCTTATAAAGAAGCAAAAAACCTAATGATACACAACGCAGTAGCACCCAAAATATACGGTCTTCCTAAGTTGCATAAAGCTAACATACCTTTAAGGCCCATTGTATCATGTATCCAATCTCATTTCTATAAACTGTCGAAATATTTGTCTAATTTTATGTCCAAAATAACAGGAAAAAACGATTATTTTGTTAAAGATTCATTTGAATTTAAACAATTTATTGACAAGGTAAACATTCCAGACAATCATATACTAATATTTCTTGATGTTGTTTCTCTATATACAAATATTCCGAATGAACTTTTATCTGACATAATAACACAAAAATGGGACGAATTAAAGGGTCGCACAACACTTCCATTAAAAGAATTTATAGAAGCTATTAACATTACTCTAAATAATAATTATTTCCAGTATGAGGACAAATATTATCAACAGTTAGATGGTTGCGCTATGGGTTCTCATATTTCCTCCATTGTCGCACAATTAGTTATGGAATATCTGGAGGAGAGTGTGATAAGTGCACTTGATTTTAATCTTCCTTTTTTTAAAAGATTTGTGGACCATTGTTTAACTGCCGTTTCAAAAAACCATATTAATGACCTATTAAACGCTTTCAATAATTTTCACCCCAAATTAAAATTTACCATGGAAACTGAAGACAAAAACAAAATTAATTTTCTAAACTTAACCCTAATTAGAAACAAAAAAGATCAAAATATAAAAACCAAGTGGTTTACAAAAAAAACATGGTCAGGGCGGTATTTAAACTTTAACTCCAACCATTTAAAAAATCAAAAAAATAGCGTTATTATAGGTCTAACCGATCGTGCCATCTCACTTACTTCCGCAGAATATCGTCCTGAGATTTTAAAGAAGGTTAAGGAGACTTTGATAAATAACCATTATCCGGAAAAAAACATACTGCGAGTTTTTAAACAACGAACTCATGTTTTTTATAATAACTTAAAGAAAGCAACAAAAGAAAAAAATGGTAATACTAAATACGTTGCAATGCCCTACACAGACGGTCTATCAGAAAAAATAAATCATATATTGTCTAAACACGACATAAATATCTGTCATAAAGCACAGATTTTACTAAACGGTCTTTTCACTCCCTTGAAAAGCAAAGTAATAAAAAAAAGAAATCAAACCTAGTTTACTCAATTCCATGTTTAAATTGCCCAAAAAAGTACATAGGAATGACAACATAATACTTAGATAGTCGATTAAACGGCCACAAATACACAAAAAATGCATCAACTGCACTTCACAAACACGAACACACAGAAAAACATGAATTCGATTTTAAACAAACCAAAATTTTAGAGCAAGAAACCAATTATCTAAAATTCACAATAAAAGAAATGATACAAATTAAAAAAGAGAAAGATGCCGTCAACGATAAAAAAGACATCAATAACTTAAGCCAAATTTATTATAATCTAATATCTAAGTAAACTAATCTAAATAAATAAACTACTCCATACATAAAACCCTGTACATTCCAGTAGGATCATAAACCCAAACTCGGTACAGCAATAAAAATCTAAGTAAATATTAAAAAAAAAAAAATTTGTCTCGTTTTTATCTACCAGAATTCCAGACTTGTCGAAATTATTGCAATAGCAAAACATTAGTAAAACTGACATGTTTCCAAGGTACGTACTCTGTATAATATTAATGTTGTTTTAAATGTATTTTTGTGTTCATGATCATAGTTTGTTTTGGCTCAAGTTTCGTTTACCTGAAATTGGTTATAAGGAAAGTATCTAGTTTTACATATTCTAGGAGCTTTTCTAAATAACGGAAAATAAGAATTTTGCTGCGGAAATGCGCATTTCCGTTCTGCACAGTTTAGTATACCTGAAATCAGTTACATGAAAACTTTGCATTGCATCTCATCCCAAACTCTTTCCCAAGCACGAAAATGTTAAAATGTGTCTGCGGAAATTTGTCATTTTCATTTTCTGCGGAAATTTTGTATAGTTTAGAATATCTAAAATCAGTTACACAAAAAAAAAACTTTGATTTACATTCCAAATTCTTCTACATTTTTTAAGTAACGAAAACGAAGGCATGATTGCGGATGGAGGCAAAATAATCGATGGCATTATTGCGGAATGCTCGTATATATTTGTTCGATTGCCTGACTCAAGAAAGGATCATCCTTCTTTGTTTATATTCCTTGAAGTTCTCAAAGATATGCAGACAGATACTTATATGAAACTTCGTACTCAGACAAATTATTGAGATTATCTAAAAAAAATTTCGGGCTGTCACGTATACGGGTATAAAATGTCGCTGACAATACGATGCGTTCAGCCGTTATTTTTACATTCCGCAATCGTGCCCTCACTTCATTGTGTGAAAAACTGAATACTAATGTTTCGTCCGCAATCGTGCCGCGCCCTGGAAAAGCGCTCAAAATTTCCGTGAAAAATGTAAATGACAAATTTCCGCAGACAACTTTTTACATTTTTATCTTGAGGAAAGTTTCGAATATAAATCAAAGCTTCTTTTTTATGTAACTGATTTCAGGTAAACTAAACTATACAAAATTTTGTCGGAAAATTAAAACGACAAATTTCCGCAGTAACATTTTGGCATTTTGTGGGAAAGCATTTGGGATGAGATGCCAAGCAAAGTTTTCATGTAACTGATTTCAGGTATACTAAACACTTCTAGAAAAGATTTCTTTTCCCTTTAAAGTATTTTTACCCCACCCAGCACCCCTATTCGCTCCAAGATCCCGCAAGCTTCTAAATTAAAAAAAAAAAAAAAAAAAAGGGTGTACAATGGAAATGTCGCATTTCCGCAGGAAAATTTTTCATTTCCGTTGTTAAGAAGGGCTTCTAGAAGGCAATCAAATATTTTTTTCCAAATAACCCATTTCAGGTAAACAAAACTTGCCCCTTTGTTTTAAATGTAATGTTTTTCAATAATGTTTTAACCAATTTAAATATTAACTATACATGTTTTTTTATTGTAGAAAATAAATATCTTGAGAAAGCTCAATATAATGAGCGAAACGTCGATTAAATTATAGTTTTACTTCTCAGTGAGTTAACCTATACCCAAGAAAATAATTAACAAAATATTTATATATGGTTAAAGAAAAAAAAAACCAAATATATATATATATATATATATATATATATATATATATATATATATATATATATATATGGTTTAAAATGATTGTATCTATGGCGGTGTGAAAATTTAAAATTCATTTATTATTAGGTCAAATGGGCAATGACGCCCGAATAAATATTTCCAAACCGAAACAAATAAGTAAAATAATACATAATTTATATTTTTTCAATTTTTTTTAAATTTGGAAATTCCCTCTATTATTCTAACCGTATAAACTCGTTGGCCGGCCGCGACACACTATTCATGCCTCGCACCGCGATCTCCGGAGAGGTTTCGTTTCATTTCGAATCCATCACGGCTGGCGGCCCCCGTTGACCTCGTGGTTATAAACGGAGGCGAGTTTTTCCCGAGTGTTTCAGATCAAATTCGCATAGGGGCGCATAGGTAAGATACGGCTTACGTTGGCAAAGTTTGGGTCAACAGCCGCGCCGAGGAAACTTAAATATTTTTTTCAGTTGATGTGTTTAATGTGGATCGTGTGATAGGTTGTGGTTACGATTGCGTATTTTTATTTTGAAGAATTTACATTTTGTTAGTTGATTTTGTGGTTTAAATTAATGTTTTAAAGAAAGGGAGCCACAGTGTTTTAGAATACTAAGACTTTATAATCCGTTTTCAATTATATTGGCGAGCTGAATTTTGAGAAACGACTCGAATTTAAGACCAGTAGTCGATCTTTGCCGAAATTTCAAATTCAACAAACAGGTAAAGACAAGAAATATGTTCGATTTATGTGCCTGGACATGCGGTTGCGAAGTAACAAAGGCATTTTATTGTTTCGTGTGTCTTTTTTTTTCAGAAAACTCTTTCAACCGTATTCACTAACATAAATCGGGTCTAAAATGTAGACCCCCATATTTAAACCTTCCTTAAACCCCTGCTAGGTTTAAGATTTAGACCATATTCACTACAGTTAGTACTAGTTCTAAAGTTAGTCCAACAGGTTTTAAATTTAGACCTGTCGATGAACAAAACACTATCCATAGCCTTTGAAAAAATGACGTAGGTATAGCGGGCCAAAATGTATAGCAAATTTTTCAAGTGAAGAAGAGGAGATTCTAGTCAAAAAAAATATCTTATTTGAAAATCTCCAAACATTCCGCCTTTAAAGCGGGAAAATTCGTGGCCGGATGTTCAAAATAGTAATTTCCATTTAAATTTATAGGGTAAGCTATATGTCTGTTTTTACATTTTTATTCAGTAGTAATGGCGGTCTAATGGTCTAAAATTTAGGTTTGGTTTTTGGTTCTCACCTAGATAGCCTGAGTTCGAATTCCACTGCTTGCATACTTTTTTCTTTTTTTTTGTTAATTAGTGTACGAAAAAAATTTTCATCGGTAATCCCTATGAAAACAATACGCAACACAATGCCATTTTTCGTGACAAATTATTTCTACTTTTGATTTATATTTTAATTTTCAAGTGCAATATTTTTCCTAAATACTTTTAATTAATAGTGGTGGTCCGCGCTTTAACTTATAACTTTAATTCTCTCTCTCTCTCTCTCTCTCTCTCTCTCTCTCTCTCTCTCTCTCTGTGCTTTAATGTTTGAAAAATGTCTGTTTAAAACACCTTTAACTGTATCCATACCAACACACAGCACGTTTATAAAAGCCTTAGAACATACAGGTATTATTTTGTGGATGCCTTTTTCAATAAAATATTTAGCAGAATATTTTCTATTGCTTCTTCCTTTTATGTTTCTCCGTCGTTTTGGAATCTCAATTTGTGTTTATTTTATAATAAAACTATTTTGATTTACTTTAGTTTGATTAATGTAAAGGTTAGTATGAAAGTAACATCGTTCATTGTTAACGTGCTGCACTTGTACGACTTCGTAAAATGTTTGCAATTTGGATATCGTGGTAAACTCTTAGCAGCACATCTTCGTGACTTCTCTACGTTCCAGAGCAATGAGGAACGCCTTCGTTTACTGGCCTTATCTAGCTCGACAGTTTCAATAATTTTTACTTCATCACACATTTTTACACTAAAAATAGCTAAATTTTTTGATAATCTGGCAAATAGAGACCGATAAACGTTTTCCAAACGAAGTTCTGTACTAACTAGTAAACAAACAAGATTTCAAAACGTCATCGACATTTTGATGTCTGATTTACCGAGCCTGTAATTTGATTGGCTGAAATGGATTAAGGGGCGTTTGGAAATTAATAAGGCTGGATTTAAGGGCTTTTGAAACTAAGGTTGTTTTTTGATATCGTTTTAATGCGTATTTTAGAGGGTTTTGTTACTAAACAGGTATGGTCAACTGTAGGAAATATCATTACGAATATTTTGATGTATAACTAATTTTTTTGCCAAAAGTGGATTTAGGAGGTTTTGATCCTAGAGGATTCACTTGATAGAATTATACTAAGGTGAACAGTGAATTAAAACTTTTCTTAAATCCATCTAAAAGGACTAACTTTTGGATTTAAATTTGACATTTGCCGGTCTAAAATGACTTTAGAACCTTTTACTGAACGCGGCCATATTGGAAAAATTAAACCCCTGACAGGTTTAAGCTTAGACAAGGAAAGAGAGGGGACGGATAACGCCAGCTGTTTTACTGAAGGCCAACTGGCACCACGCATGTTTGCTCAGTGGCGTATCACATGATTGATATTAGAAATAAATGTACATTTTTTGTGATGTAACTTATTTAGCGTTTTGGTTCACCGACGCATATATGAAAAGAGGTGATAAGTAAGAGGACTTTAGACGAAAATGCAATTTATTTTCTATCAAAATGAAAACCATGTGCAAAATTAAAATCTGCTTAAACTTTTACCGAGCGCCTGTTAGCTTTAAATTTTTGTAATGTAAATTATCTTGGAAAAATTAGTATTTCGCTATTCTGCTTTTTATGTATTTATGGACCTTCTTAATACTGAAATAAAACTAGGTATATAATTTAATTACGTTATATTTTATTTCATATAGCTGAAATATTTTACAGGGTTTCTACATACTAAATACAATTGCAAAAAACTTAAAACTAAAAAAATTATATACATTATTATAAATACTAAAGCTAAACCAATACAATAAATGTTATTGTCCCTTAAACAAAATTAGCTTGGTATATTGACCTCTGATGGGATCTACTACTTCAGATTGCCTTTACTTTTAAAATGCAAACGAATATTTAAATACTGTAAAATGATAGATTCCATCAAAAAATATAAGTGGTTTGTAGTACCTTCTGATGCATGTTCTTTTAAATAATTAAAATATTTTGATTGTATGCAGCTAAACATAATTTTGCTTTTTAAGATACTTAAAAAATTCTTCTTTTTGATATCGTGCTCATAAATTCGCAAAAAATGTTCACTTAATTTACAAATTTCTATTACGTCTTTAGAGGGATATGTTAATCCACCTCGATTTTTTTGGGAAATTAAGGAGTTTAAATAATTTTCTTTTTCCCCAATTAAAGATTGTATGCACATTTCACATTTAATTAATGATTGTAACCTACGTGATACAAAACCCGCTATATAAATTATAATTTCTTTTGAACATTTACTAATTACATGGGTATTCATTATATATTCATGATCTTCCCAAATGCTTTGCAACATTGGATACTTTTCATACCTCTGGGAGAAAATCAGGTGGTGCAATATTGAGTTCTGGTTTTTCAAACCTGCTTGATCCCACTAGTATAGGTATGTCATCTAAGGGAATACAATTCCCCATTCCCCCTTCACGAATTTCTGCTCGGACTAAAAGTCGTTTGTAAGCAGCCGTAAATTGTCTACATGTAGGATTATTATTCCAACCACCCCTTGATCTTATGGATGAAAAAAATAGTTCAAGATGGTCTTGACTAATTTTATAACATGGAAGGTAAACAAGATAATTTTTTGAAATTGCTTCATCATACATCAGCAAGGCACTTTTTAAAGATATTATAAAACCTAGAAAGCCCGTTTTCCTTTTGGAATGTATTAGTAATTGATTGTTTGTAAATTTTAATGTTGAAATATAATCAATTGCTTCAGAAATAAACTTCCTAGTTTGGAATATGTTTTTGTTAAAAATGGGTTTTTTATATCTTGGTGCAGCAAGGGTTCGGCTGTTTAATACATCAAAAATATTATTTAACATTTTAATAAAATTGACTGTAGCCTTACAACCACGAAATTCTTCAAGGCCTAAAGTTTCCTCACAAAAAGTTAGAGCATCTGCTACTGATTCGCTTAATAATTGGACAGCTAATCTAACTTTCATTTTTTGCTTAAAAAACTTGATGTGGGCTTTTCTAAGTTTGTTCCCTAAATGAAGTCCTTCAGATTGTTGTAAATTTTCTAATTTTTCTATGTACTCCCACTTAATTAAATTCCCCTGACCATCTACTAATTGTTTGCTCTCTCCGAATGTATTTCTAACTAGTTTAAGCATATGACATGGATCATAAAAAACAAAAATATTGCTGTTACGAATTGTAAAATATGTTTTCATATTTTGCAGTTCTGTGACACAGCCTAAAAGATTTGCCATTGCGACATTCGAAGGAGCACCGTCAAAAGTTAATGATAATACATGGGCACCAGTTTCTTTAATTAATTCTATGCATTGAGACACAAGGGAACTTTTTTGCATGCCAGTTAACCCATCTACAAAAAAATACCCTACTGGTATTTTCCATGTACCATTTATGCAAACAGCCATTAAAACAAAAGCTTCTTTTGCTACTGCATTTTGATCATCGTCCAAGTCTTACCCCATAGTAAACATATCCATGAAACTTTCTCCCATCCCATTCCACTTGTTTTCGAATTGAAATTTCGTCAATAACAAGTGCAATGAGAGTAGGTCTATCAGATATTTGGACATATTTTCTTAAAGTGTCAAAACACTCTTTGGTAAAACCTGGTTCCGCGTTTATATTTTTAAACCACTTTCCTATGGTACTCCTATGGGGTAAACAAGTATCAAAAACTTTTCGAATGTAATCATAAGCTTTAGGTGAAAAAAAACTGACCGTTATTGCAAACTTTCTTAATTCTGGAGAATATTTAGCATTTTTTTTCAATTTACGTTTTTGCAGTTCTTTGGTTATTCCAGACATGTTGGAAAGTAATAGAGAATTTTCTGAGCTTATCAAATTTTTAGTAAAAAAAATATAGCAATTACTTCTACTAATCAAACAATGTTATTTGGATAGTTACAAAAACTATACTTTACCTTTTTTGTTTGCATATATTTGGGCAGTTCTGGAAATATTGTCGGTACGGCTTCATCCAAAAGACAATTTCTTTCGCCAATGCGATAAAAGAATTTTTTTTCAAAATGCTTGGAACAAAGTCTGTGATTCTTTGTTGGAGACCAGTCTGCAAGTTTCAGATTCTGAACCCAAAGTTCTCGCCTTACCAGATTTGTAGGAAATCTTAAAAAAAAACTTATGTGAAACTTCAAAAGAATATGTTTTATTATCAAAATAAACCAATTTTCCTATTGCAGAACTAATACTAATTAGATAAATTAATATTAAACAAAGTTAATAATAACAATATTAACATTATGGTTCAAAAATATAGTAATAAACAATTTTTCATAAGCGTAATTATTAAAATATATATTCATGGCGTTCATAACGCCACCACTGCTCAAATGACATTTACTCGAGGAGATTAACCCAATTATGAATACTTAATTAGGTAATCATGAATGAAAATAGTCATGTTTATGTCCCACACTGCGCAGTATCGTGAAATCAGTCAGCTGTTAGATCATATTAAAATATTATACCAAATAACTACTTAGAACATGAGATAAATGGTTTTTTAAATGCAACTGAGAAATTACTTTATTATTTCTCACCTGTGAAACGTAACTTCAGGTTCCTTTCTGTCACTCCGACTTTTACAGTTGTAAGCACAACAAACCACCATTTTTCTAATACAAAATTTATAGTTTTTAACACACTTTCCGCTGAATAATCCACAAAAGAAACTGTGGTGACACCTCGATTGTCTGGCACCATAAAATGGCGTCCTAATGAATTTCTGCTTCAATTTGCGCCAACGCCGTAAACGGGTGTTACGCGTCCTCTCTCTTTCCTTGTCTAAGGGTTTAAGTGTTTAGTACCGGGTTTCACGATGGTCTAAATTTAGACCTGAAGGGGGGTCTAACTTTGCTTTGTGAATGCGGTTTAAGGGGGTTTAAGACTTAGAGCTAGGCTTTAAAATTTAAACGTCTTTAGTGAATACGGCTGTTTGTGGTTTATATGTATTGACCCCCCTGAAAATTTGACCACGAGCCACCACTGAGTTTTTCATGAGCAATTTTATTCTGTATTATGTGGAACATGAAATTATTGCTAAGCCACTTATGAAACTTTAATTTTTTTGCCCTACACTTTAGTATAATACAAATAGTTGTATTGCACTATTAAGCACTTGATAAAAGTTATAAACCGCAGTAGGTTCGCATTTTTACAAACTTCTTGGCAAACTTCATTCCACAACTTTTTATTTTATTTTTGTATCCTTCATTTTAAAGAAATTACGAGCGAACGCGTGTTCTCGCCTAATTGTCTTTGCCATCTCGCAGGTATAATAAACAGTGAAGTAATCCAAATTATATGCGATACATTCCTCAGGGAATAAGTGTAGGTTGTTCTATATACATGACAAAGCCCCGGGGGGCAATATCGGCCATATTATGTCGCACGGAGGGATGATAAAATTTCATCAGGCCTACGACGAAACGAATTTATTGATATTGTATTTGGAGATCAATATTTATCGGTCTATGTTTATCCGGTTTCTGAAATTAGGAAAGGATTCAGTTGACAGAAAATACATTTCATGAAAAATAGTATTGCAAGGAATTGCTTTTTTTTTCCTTGTAAGCGGAAACATTATTAGTAATTAGCGCTAATTACGTTGTTTGCTGAGGAAAAACACTTTTTCTTAAATTCAATTTTATTTTTAAACCGAAAATTTACAAGTTTCAGAACGAGAGCGGACTAACAAGTGATTCAAGACCTTTGCTTCTATTTATAATATATCGTTATCTCTAAATAACTCCTCCACGCCTTGATAGCAGGAGCGTGCAGTCCGTGGAAGCAAGGGAGGCAGTGCTTCCCAAAAAAAAATTATAAGACATCTTCTAAAATGTTATTTTTGAAATAGGAAACCATTAATTTAGTTTATATTAAAAATGCTAAAATATTATCTTAATTATCAAGCCCATAATAAATGCAGCCTTGACTCCGACCGAGCCACAATAGCAATCGAATAGAACCTATGCGGGCCGCTAGCTTCTCTGCAGCCAAGTCCTGTATGCTTGATTTCCTGTGAATCGAGGTTATTGAACTTTCCACCGGCTGTTTGCAATTTTTGCATTTCAGTCGCGTGCTTTAAGTGGGGGTGGAAGCTATCGGTGGAGTAGGTTCCTTGTTTGAACGGGTATCCGTGTGTTGCATGATACGTACGTCGCGTCGTGCATGGTGCGATATGGAAGACAATAATACGGACGTGGATATGCAAATACCGTCAACTTCGGCTGTCGGTAATAACGTTGAAAATGTTGGAGAATTTAGTAAGAAGAGTGTGTGTGTGAATGTGTGGTGTGTGTCTTAATAATAAAGGGATTTTCAACATTAAACTTCACTGATAAGCTTCAAATAATTTTCAAAGGAAGGGCAAAACCGCCTATGAAAAATTTAACCACAAAAATGAAAAACTGTATTAGACATTTTTATCCGGAAAAACAATACGAACAATTTAAATGGCTAACCGGGTGTGAAAATATAAGTAAATTATTTTGTTGGCCATGTTTACTCTTTGAAAATGAAAAAGGTCTCTGGAATAAAACTGGTTTTTCCGATTTAAACAATTTCTATAAAGCTGTAAAAAGACACATTATGTCCAAAGCGCATTTGCAGGCTGTCATAAAAGAAAAAGTCTTCGGCAAAACCAGAATTGAACACGTCCTTAATAAACAGTTGGAAATTAGTCACCGCCACCACAATGAACTAGTCGATAAAAATAGGCAGATATTAAGAAGACTTATCGATGTTGTTTGTTTTCTCGGACAGCACGAATTGGAATTTAGAGGTTATGACGAAACAAGGGTTTCTTCAAATTAGTTTAATGGCTAAATATGATGATTGCTTAAAAAATCATTTAGAGCAGTCTAGCGTTTTTCGCGGAACGTCGAATCGAATCCAGAATGATTTAATTTCCGCTGTTGCAACCATTATTCCAAAAAGAATTAAGCAGGAGATTGGCGAGGCGCGGTTCATTGCTATTGCTCTGGACGAAACAACTGATATCACTAATTTTAGCCAATTGTCTATAGTAATACGCTACGTTAAAACAAACGGAAGTATTAAAGAGATTTTTAGGTTTTAAGAATGTGTCCGAACATCGTAAGCAGATGCATTATATACCGTAGTATATAACGTTACTAAAGAAATTAATGGAGAGAAAAAATTAGTTGCTCAAAATTATGATGGAGCTGCAGTGATGGCAGGAAAATTAGGGGGTCTGCAAGCTAAAGTTCGAGAAACTTTCCCAAGTGCTGTGTTTGTCCATTGTTTTGCTCATAAATTAAATTTAGTTTTATCCCAGTCCATCAATCACATTAAAGAATGTAAAGTGTTTTTCGTTACTTTAAGTGGCATGGCTGCTTTTTTTTCCAAGTCAACAAAACGTACACAAGCTTTGGAGTCCATTGTCCACAAACGATTGCCCAAAGTAGCTCGTACTAGGTGGATCTATAATGGAAGACTTGTGTTAACAGTATTTGAAAATCATGAATCACTGATTGAACTATTTGAGAATATAATAGATAATAATGAAACGTGGGACTCAGAAGCAATAAATAGTTCGAAGGGGTTTTTGGACTGTTTGAAACGAGATTTTAATTTTAATTATTTGTTGAACTTATTTTCAGAAATATTTATATTCTCGGACAATGTTTTTAATATATTACAAACTAAAACAAATGATATTGCTTTTTGCCTAAAAAAAGTGGATGATTTTAAGTCCATGTTAAACCAAAAAAGAGAAGACTTTGACCTATTTTGGGAGAAAACGATAACGTTA
Source organism: Kuschelorhynchus macadamiae (assembly GCA_030620095.1). Lineage (NCBI taxonomy): Eukaryota > Metazoa > Arthropoda > Insecta > Coleoptera > Curculionidae > Kuschelorhynchus > Kuschelorhynchus macadamiae. Next base: position 1,650,685 of record JAUTXW010000268.1, on the reverse strand, counting down.
AATGTTGAACCACAAGCCAAGCGTCTTCGAACAGACAAGGTGGGAGATGTTCAAACATCATACAGACGCCTCTTTTATGAAATAATCATGTGATCAAATTCAGCAACAAATAAACTATAGATTTAACGGTTTAAATGATTTTAAATTCCCGGAGCTCTGCAATTTTGATGCATTTAAAGTAAAAACTTTTCCAGAAGATGCGTTTAAATCTCTTCTTCTTCATTATGGCCAGTTCTTCGACCGAGTGTTACTATGATCTGAACTAAAAGTGATTTACGAAACTGATGACATTAGCGCAAAAAATAACGCTAAGGAACTAATGCAATTTTTAAAAGACAAGGAGCTGGAAGATGCCTACACCGATGTGTCGAAATTGTGTGAATTAGTATTGACAATACCTGCCACAAGTTCATCCGTAGAACGCAATTTTTCAACACACACACAACACGAGGCAGGAGAGACTTTCGCATACATATGTCGGAACATCGACGTTTTTATGATGACGTCATTGACGAATTTGCAAAAACTGATCGAAGAATCGAATTACATTACGCAAATACGTAAGTTTCTAAAAATTACTTCCCTTTCTCAAAATTTCACCGCATGCCCCTGCTTGATGGGCACATAAACTGGAAGTTTTTAATATTTACCTTAAGCCATAAATTCTTATACAAATTATATAATATAATAACTATTAAAATTGCATATAGTAGAATAATACACAAACTTGTATTATGATAACATACAGTGTTACTTAAAAGTTTGAGTTTTCAATTTTTTGTTTATTTCATTTTGTAAACCATCCAAATGTTCAAAGTTTATGGAATTAGTTCTCAAAAGTCTTATATTATTATAGACAGTTCTATTTGTGGAATTTATTTTAATATTAGATATTGGTACATTTAAACATTTGTTTCTTGAGTTTTTATAACTCTTAAGTATTACATTATTTATTTTAAGACTATATGTAGAACTTAATTCAACTAAAAAACTTCCATTTAACAAAATGTATTTTGGAAATCATTACAGTTTTCTGTTGCTGTAATATCTTTATTGGTTAGTACAACCCATTTACCTTCGTCAATGTTTTGAATTTTTGAATTATCTATTTTTACAGGAATTTGCTTACAATTCGTAATGTTGTGATAATATCTTAATAGCTGTGTATATGGTTGCACAAAAATTATACAACATTTTTTTCACTCACTATAAGATATTTAAAATTAGGTAATATTATTTTATAGTATTCACCATTAGGTGCTGGTATAGAAAATAAATGATATAAAGTATAGTCTTGTTTCTCGACTAAAGGGATTTCTATAATAAAAGTAACTTCGTTATTCATTACATAATCTTTTATGTCTAGGATTTTCTCATATTTTATTATATTTTTAAAATTTGGGTTCAATTGTCAATTTTTCCAAATTTAAATGATTTTTAATCAGATAATTTCTAATGGTAATTCTTGAGGTTGAATTATAGCTTTATGGAAATTATTTAGTTTGGCAAAGGATATAGCGACTTCTATATATTTCCTAATATATTATAAATATTTTGATATAACATATATTTGTGTTAAAATCATTTGAGTTGGGTAATAGTCAAAATCTGATATTTCTTATAATTCGATTTTATTTAATACGCGTTTAGTTTGGTTTACTCTGAATTCTAAAATAATCTATTATGAGATATTAGTACATTTAAACATTCGTTTCTTGAGTTTTTATAACTCTTAAGTATTACATTATTTATTTTAAGACTACATGTAGAACTTAATTCAACTAAATAACTTCCATTCAACAAAATGGTATTTTGGGAATCATTACAGTTTTCTGCTGGATTTACCTTCTTCAGTGTTTTGAATTTTTGAATTATCTATTTTTACAGGAATTTGCTTACAATTCGTAATGTTGTGATAATATCTTAATAGCTGTGTATATGGTTGCACAAAAATTATTTTCTGTGATTTTTTTACATGGGTCGTTTGAATGTACAAATTTTTTTTCACTCACTTTAAGATATTTAAAATTAGGTATTATTATTTTATAGTATTTACCATTAGGTGCTGGTTTAGAAAATAAATGATCTAAAGTATAGTCTTGTTTCTCGACTAAAGGGATTTCTATAATAAAAGTAAGATCGTTGTACATTACAGAAGTAGAAATCCAAGGGCAACAGGTCAGGGGACCTAGGAGGCCAAGATATTGGACCATTTAAAGAAATTATTCTTTCGTTAAACTGCTCTCTTAAGAAGTTCCTAACTTGAATGGTATTGTGAGCCGGACATCCGTCTTGTTGAAACCAAGTTCTTCTTAATTCATCTTCCGTTAGAATAGCTCGTAAGGCTGGTACAACCTGATTTCGCAAAAGTTCCAGGTACCTCTGCCCGTTTAGTAGTCAAACAAAAATGGTCCAATAAGTTGATTTCCTGAAATGATTAATAATTTATAAATATGTGCCCAACGGTCAAGGGCGGCAAGGTCGGCCGGGTGGTACTAGAAACTATAAATTATAAAGGTAAAATTATCTTTATTAAAAAGTAGATATTTTGTTTCCAAAAATAATTATCGAAACATCCCGTAATGAATGAGCTTGTATACAGTTGAAACCTATTCAGCTTTATTATGAAAAAGAAAAACATATTTGGTTAGCGGGAAGTAATAGCCGTAATAAATTATTTTGTTGGTATTGCATATTAATTTCGGAAATACTAAATCAATTTATTTCAGTGATATAATAATCTTAAAGAAGTACACCGTGCCTTAATAAAACATAAAATATCAAAAGAACAAACCCCTTGCGCTTTAAAATTTAAATTATTCGGAAATACATCTGAACGCCTTTCTATAAATCATAATGAAAATCGAAAAATAATTCGACATTTGATTAATATGGTATTTTTTTCATAACGCAAGAACTAAGCTTCCCGGGTAATAATAAATAGAGATAGTAAATAATTTTAGAGAATTAGCTATATCTGCAGAAAATTTAGATAAAGTGTTAATAAATTTATAGAACCCAATTCTATTTTTATAGGTTCTTCGAAACTACAATACAAAATGATTGAAAAAGTAAGTTGACTGACTAGAGTAGAACGTTTTACTTTTTTTTATTAGATTATACTCTTTTAGTATCATTAAAGAACTAAACGAAAAAAAAAGATGATTATTATTATTTAAAAAAGATTGGTTAGATTAACTTACCAATGATCCCACACCAAACGTTACTTCCAAATCTGATCTGTAGATGTCTCTCTGCCACTTCGTGAGGATTTTGCACAACCCAATGATGACGGTTGTGCCTATTAAAGACTCCACAGTTCGTGAACCTGCTCTCATCGGACCGCAAGAGATGATTTACAAAATCAGGATTTTCATTACATCTCCTAGTATACCACTCAGAACTGTAGTCGTCTTGGAAAATCAGTTTCCTTAAGTCCTTGTACTATTATGGGTTTGTATGGATGTTCTACAGTTCTTACCGATGCACTAGGGTTTTCGTTGATAGCTTGTAAAATGTTTCTGTCTCGATTTTCATTGTTATTATTGTATCCGCTTCTAGGTTGTTCGAAGGCACCATGGTTAATTAAATTAACTACGATTTTCCTGAATTGGGTTTTATGAGGCTGCCGTCGTTCGGGGTACATCTCCACTACATGTCAACCTTTTCTTTTGAATACAGAATGCCGGCCATTTTCTATAGGTTTTGACAATTTATGTGTCAGATTTATGATTTTATTGGGATAAAAGCGTACCTACTACTTATTAAAACACAGCTTTGATACTTTCAACTATTTAACTTAACGTCAAAATCAAATTTTGTTACAGATAAATCATGGCCTCGTTAGAAAAGCATTGGGAGCTAACATTACTTTAAAGCATGGCCTCCTTAGAAAAAACTGAAACCTAACTTTACGAAGTGTAATATTTTGATGATACTAAAATCTTTAATGCACTTGTGAAATATCACTAGACTAGAAATTTTAGGCTCTTTCCAAAAATCGAAAAATCCAATATGGCGGCCATAAGAAAAATGAAAGTCGAGGCGGGTTGCGGGTTAACAAAAAACAATGAAAACGTGTTGTATACGCCATCTTATTTGTCTTAAAAATGTGTCCGAATAATGTCATATTTTGGCAGCTGTCAAATTTACCGTTCTAGATATACTGGTTAAAAACGAAATCCGCCATTTTCGGTTTTCCCCGATATTTCCAAAAACAATGGATCGATCGTAAATCTGAAGCCGGATATCGAATGCAATAAGTTTCCTCTAAACCTTTCCCCATTTAACCTTTGCTGTAGGTATAATAGGAGCCGAGATCCCTGTATAGAGAAGCGAATCTGGGAGACACTGTATATCGTTATCTCTAAATAGGAATGCAATGCTTAGTATTATAGGGGATGTACTCGATATGTTTCTATGATAGTATAGACCGTATACTCCGAGTTTTTATTATAGTGTGTGCCATGCGTCTTCCATTTCAAAAGTCTGTCGTTTTGGTATGTTAAAAAAAATTTATTGAAATAAAATATGTATTGCAGTACACATTTGCGTGGTGCACTATTTGGTAACTGTAGTAAATTTTAATTTTAGTGTTACAAGAAATTTATAGTACAAAATATTATTGCCAACAGTTTATAATTAAAGGTGTTAATAAGTGTATTTATTTATAAAGATGGATGACAATGTAAGCAGGTAGGCTAGGTTAACTTAGTCTTCTCAATATTTTGTGTTTATGCTTGTGTTGGAATTTACATTAATTTTGCTGATTAATTAACTGTAATTAGAAACAAAATGACATTTAATAACTTTCCCAATAACTTTTTGCTATTAAGTTAAAGCGCATAAATTAAACGAAAACACTTCTTAACGAATTTAAACGTGTGTAAATGTAAATACATACAAAAGTTCTAAGTTTATAAACTTAAAAAAAATGCCGCAAAAATATTAGTGCATCTAAAGTTTCGTCTCCCAATTTTGAACGTATTTTATTACATAAAAACTCTCCGGAAGAAAAACATCTTTCCGGTTCCGCTTGTGGGCTGAATAGTTATTACAAGGGGGATATCATCTTCGTCACTGATCTCTGTTTCATATTTACTAGTTAATTCATTTTCGTTGTCTATAAGTTGTGACTATAAGTTTTTCTAATTCAGATTTAAAAAGAAAAATACATGATGTTTTAAAGCTATTTCCTTGTTCAGAGCTTGTATATTTCGGATTTTTGAGATAACAGAGAATTTTAGAATAAAAGGTTCTGCATTGCCCGATTTTCGTTCTTAACGTCTCTTGCAGATAGTGTTTTAATTTTGGATAATTTCTTCAACATGTAAAAAGCGAGCATAGTGTCTACTAATACAAGAATTGAAGAACGGGGAATTCCCGACGACAAAATTTTTAATATGGAATGTTTGATTTATTTTTCGCGAATCAGCGTCAAAAATACATCCGATACTATTTTTTCATTTATGGGACCGGTTCGGTAATACTGCATGTGAAAAAAAGTACCGTCCAGGCGTATTGACCGCCTGCTGAACCCAAATCCGCAATTCATTTTTTTTCCATTTAACTCCGTTGACCTTGAAATGACAGGTATAACATTTTGACAGAAAACGTCATTTTCGTTTTTCCGGGAAAAATTCCGATAAGTAAATCTGGTTTTGATAATTGTAAAATTTGATGTTTCGCTTGCTGACGTCGTTAAACTATAGCGTGGGTTGTGCTTGGCATTGCTGCAATGGCGATAGTATTGGTGTAACATAAATAATATATCGAAGCTTTTTCATAGATAATTTTATTAGCTTTTATTTTGTATACCACCATATTTATTGTATGATAAAGAGAAAACGAGTTATCGCACAAAAGTCAATTTGCATATTTAGGGGGTTGTACGCTCATCGGGGGTGGTAGAGTTTTGATGTTTTTCATGACTCCGAAATCTAATTATTTATAAAAAAACTTTTTGATTTTTTCTATTTTTCACATGATTTTTTGACTCACCTCTTGGACTAATAAGTGACCCATCCTATAGCAGAACGAGAGAAAACTATTAACGGGGTTCCTAGGAGTTAATTAAACCGGAAGTGACACGATCGCCAGAAGCGTCACCTACTTTTCATCCGAAGGAAAATAGAGCCTAGAGAGTGTCGAAAGCAAACAGGGAAACCGACAAAAAGCACATCGGTCTTTCCACTATTTTTCTAACCTATATTGCGTTGTTTGCGTTTGAGAGGTTGGAGTATGATGTCAATAACGACTCCGGCCGTGTTTTTTTTGTGATTCATAAAGATTGCGATGATAGGAATTGTTTGGAATTAGTTTCATTATGTTTGTTATTGTTACTATTTAATGCCTCCAAGAAATTGTATATAATATTAGATTTAAAACTTCAGTAAATGAAGAATCTCGAGCACTGTTCCACCAGGATATTTCTGCAATGAAAAATAAACACTCAGGACGTTAACAAGGTCCCACAACTCAGGGTTGATAAAAACATTTCTTTTTTAATTGAAAAAACACATTTTTTTATAACAGTTTTTTTGTTTTAACTCTTTTTTAGTTGCGAGTTTAGAGTTGCGTCCCGAAAAATGCCCTCTTAGCATCCGGGGCCCTAAACAAGAGTCTAGCCCGACCACGTTCTACTTTAACAACCCGGGCTTCCGCATGCCCATACGAGTCAAATCGTGGCTTTAATGATGGTTTTATAGACTAACCTAGTGCTAACCTAACGGGTCAAATCCATCTAACAGATAGATTTTGTTAAAAAATCCCCGTTTTAATATGAATACACTTTTTTTACATCACCTCAAAAAAAAAGCCTAACCAGGGCTAACCAAAACGCATTCCGATTCTTAAAACAAAACTACATACAAAATTATCAGTTTTGTTAGAAAAAAACTACAAAAAAACTCGTCGCTCGAACACGGATTAGAACACACAACCCTTGCAAAGTAACTGCTGAATCCTACCACTAAGCCACGAAACTTATACCGAAAATTTAACGAAACTTGTTTATACTCCACCGAAGTAAAAATTGACAGATTAGACGCTTCTGGGTCCTAAAACTGCCTCACCAAATTCTATTCGGGATAGGTTGACGGAATCTCAGCGCTAAACTTTACGGGTTGTGAAACGAATTCTATCACCCATTTTCTATCATCACTGTATGCGGAAGTCAAAAAATACCAACAATTTTAAAGGGTAAAATAATCCTTGGTGCCTGCCTCAACATGAATACAGCCAGAAATTCGGGCGCGTAAATCGTTAAGAGTGGTAAAACTGCGAAGCGAGTAGAATTATATGTGAAGAATCTAATCGATTCTCTACCGGTCCCGGCTGTCATTTTTTTATGTTCAGAAGTAGGTCAGGGAAAAATGGATTATTAAAATTAAGTCTAGAAAGAAATGAGCAACCATACCAGTAACAACCTGTGGCATAGCCAGCTCTTAGGGGCAGAGGGGGCAATCAGAATAAGGGCACCCAAGTAAAACTACACTAAATTAACTTTTTCCGAAAATCAACAATAAATATAAAAAAATATCTAGGAAAAACAAGTGACGGCAAAAAAAAGGTCATCACGCAAAACAAGTAACGACCAAAAAAAGTCATTATGAATTTGTTTTGTATTACGTTCTCTTTTCACAGTTAAAAAGGTATTGGGGCATTGGGGCGCCAGGAGGCAAAAGACAACTACATAAGTATATCGATATATTTCCATAAGAAACAACAATATTTCACAGCTAGCAAATGGTGGATGATACAGAAATTTCGAGGTCATTTTTTGGTCAAATTTTTATAGGGTTTTATTATCAGTGATTGAACTTCAAGTTATTAAATAATTATTATTTTAAATAGGTTTATTTAATTTGATAAGAACATAAATAGAAATAAAAATTTTAGAAAATTATATTGTGAAACTATAGAATCCTTCTATAAATGTGCTTTGGACTTGCCCTTATGGTCTATTACTGCTTATTATGCTCTTGAGGAAAGTTTAATACATTTTATTTATAGATTGCAAAACATTTTTTTAATAAAGCCCTGTGGCCCAATTTAGTTCAGTACATAGTCACTTTTATTGGGCGTCATTTTGTTCCATCATATACGATTCCTACCAATATTTTACCAGTTTCTTTCTACCTATGCCACACTTGACTTTTGAGCATAATTTAAAATGAATTCAATAAGTAGTTTTTACATTGACACATACCGCCATTTTGTTACTTCATGTTGAATTCGTACCAGTTTATCCCATTTTCACATTTAATTTTTATGCAAAATTTAAAGTCACTTGAACAAAATTTTTTTACGTTGATTTTTTTTAAAAATCTTAAATTCGTACCACAACTTTACCATTTTATCTTTATATCACACCTAATTCTTGCACAAAATTTTAAATTAATTTAATAAGTAGTATTTTCAGGCTGATTTTTTAAAATATTTTATTATGCCGCTATTTTGTTTTCCTATCTTGAATTGATATCAAAATGTTACGTTCAATTCTATGTTCATTCTAATGTAACATTTGATATTTGTTCAAAATTTGAGGTAAATTGGATAATTCATTTTTTGAGTAATAATTTTTTTACCATTGTTCCGCAATATTGGATTTTTACCAAAATATTACCAGGTCACCCCCATATGACTTTCAATTTTATTTAAAAATTGGGTATGTAGTTTTTATATGCCGCGAAATGACAGACAGACCCACAGACGGAATTGATAAATCATATTTTTTGGCATCTAGAGACGCTAAAACGTGAAGATATGTATATCCTGAGAGGGCAATTTTTTTACGATTACAAACATTTTATTGGGCTACCATTTTGTTCAACCATCTTGAATTAGCACCAGAATTTCACTAGTTGATCCCTGTACCACAATTAGTTATGGCACACAATTTGAAATCAATCCATACAGCAGTTTTTTCAGGCTGAATTTTTAAATATTTTACTAAGCCGCCATTTTGTTCCGCCATCTTGGATTCGTACCAAATTCTTACCAGTTGATTCCAACTTAATACTTGATGTTTAAAAACACATAAAATACATCATTAGGGATACTTACCAATGCTCAAAATGCACCTCTGACATTTTTTAACAGTTCGAAACACTTTCGGCAAAAGCTCCATAATTTTTGGGCAGTCTAACACGAACAACACTTTCAAGCCTGGGTTATAGATTAAAAACGTTTGCGCCTTGTGTCGCCGTTTGCGCTATCCTTGAAGTTTACTTAACACAAAGCAATGGGTACAGCGACGACGAAAGCGACTGGCGAAATTCGACGTTTGCGTTAAGCTGCAACCAATGAAATTGATGAATTTTAAAGAGCCGTTTAAAACGTTCGTCCTTCGTAATACATTTGACAATAATATATATACCTAACATCCTCGTCCATTTAAAAAAACTGCTTGAGGTCATTGTCCTTAATTTTAAGAAAATGCTTGTAGGAGTTTTGAGTATTTCCACCCCAATTAACAGGCCGAATTCGCCATCTTCTTTGCCGCCTTCTCTTTAACAACTTTGCAGCTGCGACACATTAATATATCCACAATGCCTAGTCTTTACTAGGCATCATTACTATAATTTTGATTATCCTTGCTCAGCAAATTAAAAAAACGCTCATAAACTGAAAAACAAGCAGGACAAAATTGCATTACACAAAAAGGCGATAAATATAAACATTAAAGTAAGGTTAGTTTCACAGGCGACGCAAAGCGCAAACGATTTCAATCTATAACTCGGGCTAAAAGCCAGCGTAAACACTCAGCTCAAACCGAGGACGCAAGACGCAAACTTTTTCAATCTATAACCCAGGCTTTAAACTCTAAAATTTTGACACGTAATGATCAATTACAATATTACGTTTCTATAGTAACAAAACCATTTACATTATCCACTTTTTGGTGTTAAAAAAACGGCATTCAAAATTATTAATATTATAATTGTTTAAAGGATGTTGATTTTTTGGTGAACTCTAAATATAGATAACAAAAATTGTATGTAACTCATAGCTAAACAGTGTTTTTTTACTCGTGTTCACACAAGAAAAAAACATCTTTTTAGTCACACAAAATACTATTTTTGAATCATCACAGTTTTCTAAAAATATCCGAGATTTTAAACATCTGCCAGACTTCTTTGTTTTTATTAATGCAATTTTATATAGAATTTGGATCAGTATCCTGTAAATCAAGTCATGAAGGCGCATTGCGTTTTTCAAATGTAAGTCTTCAAACATTGTCTGAGAAAATTTTATTTGCAAAACTATTATCCGGCAGTGTATTATAAATTCCAAAATACGTCTGTCATTCATTCATTTTATGCTTTCAAGCAAACTTAAGATATAAACAGCTCCTAAATTAAATGCCAGTGTCTCTTTCTCTTTCTTGTAAAAAGGTTATACCGTAACTTTAGAGTTGTTTATATTGTGCTGGCATTTTCCAGCTTTGCAGAATGCAATAACATTCGCCTTTATTTCTAAGGTGACATTTGAATCGTATAAAGGGACTTTGAACTTTGGTTTATCCATGCCTGTTTATTAACTTCGAAAGTGGCTATGTGCAGCCACGTTCGATATCTAAAGTTGTCGTAAGGAAAAACTTTACCTCAGCTTTTAGAGCACTTTCGGGAATCGCTTTTGTATGAGATTTACCATGCAGCGTGAAACTGTAATAAATCGATAATACTCATTGAGAAAAAAAATTAAATAGGAGGGTTTCGTCAATTGTTATCACAGTTAAAGAAAAGCGGATAGAACATGAAAAATTATTATAATAATTAGCCTTATTAAAACCATTGTACTGTTTACAGGGTGGATCAATCAAAACGAAATAAGGCCGATATTTCACATACCGTTTGTTTAAAAAAAATTGCTTGGACCCGTCGATTTGTATTTCCTGGGCGAAAGATTTTGCCCATACCACCAAACTTGTCACTTCCATATCCTCGCGGCGGTGAGCTCCAACCCAAAAAGTGAAACCTTATTTTAAAGGCAATCAAATTCTCTTTTCAACGCATCTTATTTTTTCAAATTTGATGCAGCCGTTTTTGAAAAATTAGGGTAGAGCAATAAAAAGAAAATAATCATTTTCGGTGAAATAATGTTGAGATCCGTTAATTTTTGTATCGAGATCAACATTTTTTTTTAACTCTGTTATTTTAACCTCCTGCAGGGGTAAGCTGCAACCCTTAAAATATTAAATGTGAGTAAAGGTCAAGTGATATCTCATTTAAAAGTTCATTAAGCAAAATTAGTTTAAGACGACATAATTTGAATTTTAGATTTATACCAAACTTGTTAGGTTAGAATTATAAATACATAGCAAAAAACAACTAAAACTAAAACAGAGCTACATAAGCCTTAAAATATTTATTTATTTGCAAATTTTACGGGTATATCCCATTTTATAACCAAAGCGCGATGTATGTATGTAAATTAAGAAACTAAATACAAATATATATAAATAGAAAGTTTTAGCGTCCACACTATGTGGCAATGATCAAATCCCATCATAAAGACATCTTTAGAATATATAACACTTTTCTTTTTTAAGAATTCAAGCAAGATGAAAACAGGTCAAGCTCTTCATGCTGATTTGCAAATCTCATTACAGTTGTAATAGGTGCATGGATACCAAAATTGGTATTATGGTGTTCAATATAAAAAAATTCAGTTCTCCTAAGAGATCTATGTGGAACGTGCAAGTTAATTAGCTTTAGAAGAGCCGGACATTTCAACTGGCCATTTAAGAGGTTGAACAGTGGGCTCACATCGTTTACAGTCCTTCTATGGGCTAATTTATCTAATTTAAGAATACTACGGATGTGGTCATAATTATGATCAGCCTGAGAAATCTTTTTTGAACTTTTTCTAAACAATACTTATAAACTTCATAATTTGGCGACCATATCACAGAGGTATATTCTAGTACAGATCTAACTAGAGTACAATAAATTAATCTTAATGAATTAACAGTCTCCGCTAGCTCTCTGCATAAAACCTATCAATTTGCTTAATTTTGCAGTCACTACATTAACATAGTCACTGAATGAAAGACGGTAGTCAAATAGCACTCCAAGGTCTTTCACTGTGTTAACTCTATTCAAAGACACTCCATCAATACTATAGTATATGTTGAATTTTAATTGTCCTTTAAAATAGCTAGTAGAACTACATTTACCAATGTTAGGAGCTAGCCCATGTACTCTCGACCACTCCACAAATCGGTCTAGGTCCGACTGTAAGGCATCCGAATCGGCTGTGGATTCAATCACTTTAAATATTTTAAGATCGTCTGTGAACATCAGAAAATTGTATATAATTATAAACATCATTAATTAAAAGGTTAAACAATACGGGAGAGCAGTGTGTACCTTGAGGCACCCCCGAAACAGCAGCATTTGGGTCAGACCTGAAGCCACCAACTCTGACCCTGTACTTTCGTCCCTCCAAATAACTCTTGATCCATTGAACGAGATTTTGACTGAAACACAAAGCCGAAATTTTAGCCAATAGTAGCTCGTGATTAACTTTGTCGAACGCCTTGGAGAAATCCGTGTAGATAGAATCCACTTGAACATTCCCAAGGCGCTCAGCAGATGCGATTGATAGACAGCCAAATTGGTGACTGTAGATCTGCCCAACACAAAATCTGAGCTTAATTCGCTACATAACCACCAAAGCGGCCCATACATGAGAGCGTTAAATAATTTAGGAATACTGGATCGTGTACAAACACTACGATAGTTCTTAATAGATTCTTTATCACCGGATTTGTGGATTGGGACGAGGAAACCCTCTTTAAATGTATTCGGGAATTGACCAAACTTTAATGAAACATTAAAAAGCGTAGTGAAAGCATGAGACAAGGTGCGGACACAATGCTTCAGCAGATAATTCGGAATACCGTCAGTTCCCGAAGATGGTTTATCAGGCAATCCCTTAACCTGCTCAGAAATCTCAGATACCGAAAATAATCGATAGTTTATGGTAACATGAGGATTTGTTATATAATCAGGTATAGGAGTATTCTGGTTATCAAAAACAGTTGAGAAATATATATGATACCCTCTCATCATCCAAAAACATTGTAGATGGGAAACTAAATGATGAACGATTTTGGTTTACAAATGACCAGAAATTGTGAGGGTTTGTAATTATGTCAGCATCAACTGTCGCAAGATGGTCTGCATAGTAGTAAGGTTTTTACACGTTGATTTTAATTCAGAGAAGGGTAAATAATGATGGTATAAGCCTGATTCTTTATATAATTTATGTACCCTCTTTTTATCAACAATGCTTTTTTTTTTTAATTCTGTAGAGTACCACATTGCAAAATTGCTTGAAACAAAGCGTCTGCGAGGTACAAACAATTGGATCCCCTGATTAAGAATGAATCAAGCCATTCCAGTCCACCGACGCACAAAAATTTTTCAACCCTATACAATCAGTTTGCTTAAAGTCCCAGTATTCTTCATCATTCTTCAATATATCATTACAAGAAACAATTTCTATAATAAATTCATAAGCAGAATGATAAGGACTATCTGGGAGTAAGGTATCTACTGACGTAAGAACATCTAAAGATTCGAAACTGCTAAAAATTAAATCAAGGTATACATTACGTTTGTTAGGTATGGTGACATTCTGGAATAAATTAATGACCTCCTGACTGCAAAGTGGAGTGGGGGTCATAGTGGTTGACAGGGGACGGGGACTGTTAATAGTGGACAGTTGATTTTGAATATTTCCATAATTTTTTTAAGTTTTTTTAGTTTTTCGATTTTTTGTTGATCAGTATTTCTTAATTCAGTCAGGAACCTATCAGTCTTATCTCGTTGATTTAAAAGCAGGGTGAACACCTGGGAAATGAGGGAAACCACATCAGTAATGGTCGCATTACCTGCAGTTTCCACATTGTTAATTTGATTCTGTAATACAGATTCCTGTGAGACGTTCTGAGTGGTATGAGTAGCAGGATTCTTTCGTTTGCCTGCATTAGAAATGGGATGTTTTGAGGTAGTTGAGTTTTCTGATATGCTTCTAAACGATACACGTTTTGTTTGAACACCGCTGCAGCTCCTGCAAGACCAGTTATGAGAACCATTTTTCTTACACTGGGAGTAGTTTTTGTCAAATTGAAAATTCGACAAATCTGAACATCCCTTATGGAACCAGACACAGCAACGAGTGCACTCAATTACATGTTGGTTTGATCTAATAGTTTTTTTTTTGCAATAGCACAGTCCTCTTCTGCCGACATTTAGAACGGGAGAAATTGGAAAGTTCTGTCGTTTATGGACATGGAAAATAAATAGGTTCAGTTGGTAACGAGATTATTTTAATCACTTGGACACGGCATTATTAAAAAAATAACACGATTAGTTACTGAAATTCACGATTTAATCACGTTTACTATATTATAATGTTTTCCGTGACCACCTATATATTTTAATACAAATAATAGCCGGACGTAAAACGACTTCAAGGATAGTTAGTTTTAAAAGCCATTGACGAAAGAATCGCTTTTAAATCCCATTTACTTGAAGAGGTATCGTAAAAGACTAAATCCACATTTACACTCCCGCCCAATTTCGAAAAATCCTTAATTGTATTTTTAGGTAATTATTTTTGAAAGCCATTGACAAAAGAATCGTCTTAAAAACTCGTGGTTGGCATATTACAAAAATATCATTAAATGGTTACACATTTAACTGGTCATAGAGCCAAAGTTGCCTGAAAATTGTTTATTGTAAATTTAGAATTAAATCAAATTTTCAAAAATGCATTGATCGACATTCAGCCCAAATGTTTACATTTTGTCGATAATGATTAACTTTTTAGTACATAAATTCTTAGCTTTTCGACAACATTATAAGATATACTTAAACTAGTACCCCTAAAACTGATATTCAAAAATTCCATAGAAATGAAAACAAGAGTTCAAGAAAATCATCAAATTTTTCATATTATTTTAACAAAATTCAATATTTGAGCGAAACTAAAAAAAAATTAGGAACTTTTTCATGTCAACTTAATTTGTACTTCGTAAAATAAGGGTAGTTTACTCTTCACCAATGAACCTTTTTATAATTTGCTGCTGGTCGGAACTGGTAAAATTTGAAACGAAAATTAACTATCTAGGTCTTGCACCAACTTTTATGACCTAAAAAACATATTTTAGGAATATTTTAAACTAGCAACAATTTTATTGAAATTCCCTGTATATTGATAAATTTTCAGATTCTAGGCTTTATTGTAAATGTTAGTAAATACTAAATTAGAGGCAATAAAAAGTGAAAAAAAAGTGTTATCTTGAATGGGATTCGAACCCACAACCTCTGTCTTGCCGGGACAACTAAGCTATCGAGGAACCCGATAGCAGACTGGCAGAGCGAGGCTATATGATTCTCCCCACCCATCGCAGACAAACTTTACTCTTCAACGCTCCAACCGATTGGCATCGTTCCTGCTTCGTTATGAACACTCTCGCCAGATTATGCAGGTTTCGTCCGTGTGTGTTAATATTTCTTATGTACCAGGTGATTATTATTATTATTATTATATTTTGCACCCCCCCCCCCCGTATCTCTGTTAGTTATGAAGATAGCAAAAAACTTCAGATACAAACGTTTTAGGGTTTTTACAGAATTTTTATAATATGATATCAGAAAAAACAATTGAGTTTAAAAATTCAGACTTAAAGACCTAACCTAACCTAACCTAACCAAAATGTTGTTTGTTCTTATGGAACACTCTGCATATTAAATTTTATTTTGAAAGAAAAAGTTATGCCGATTTCATATATGTATGGTTTATTCAGTATATTTTCAAGAATTAGATCAATAATTGCTAAAATAAAAAAATATCTAGTAGGTTTACGAAAATTGACTATCTAGGTCTTGCACCAACTTTTATGACCTAAAAAACATATTTTAAATATTTTATACTAGCAACAATTTTATTGAAATTCCCTGTATATTGATAAATTTTCAGATTCTAGGCTTTATTGTAAATGTTAGTAAATACTAAATTAAAGGCAATAAAAAGTGAAAAAAAAGTGTGATCTCGAATGGGATTCGAACCCACAACCTGTCTTACCGGGACAACTAAGCTATTGAGGAACCCGATAGCAGACTGGCAGAGCGAGGCTATATGATTCTCCCCACCCATCGCAGACATGCTGAAATGTTGTTTTTTCTTATGGAACACTTTGCATATTAATTTTTATTTTGATAGAAAAATGCCGATTCCATATATGTATGGTTTATACAGTATATTTTGAAGAATTAGCTCAATAATTGCAAAAATAAAAAAATATCTAGTAGTTTTCGGTAGACAAATATACTTGACAGTTATCAATATACTAGCAAGATTAACTGCTAAATCTACAATATTTTACTAAAAATGGTGTTCACGGAGGCTGAAAAATTGGAAATCCTTGAGATTTCTGTAAAAAACAATAAAAACAGATACTGTGCGCGCCAAGAGTTTATAAATCTATACGGAAATAATCCAAATCGGAGAATTCTAAGCTTAAATTCTTTTAAAAATGTGTATAATCTGTTGCATACTACCAAAGTATTGGAAGAGAAGAAACAAAACCGGACGTATTAATGAAGCAACGGATTTGGACATACTTTTATATTTTCAAGGTAACTTTATTTAAAAAATCGTTGTTGTAGCTAATTAGTCACAGTTCTAAAACTTTTAGAAAGTCCATTTAATTCCATACGAAATGCTATGCGAGACCTAGACAAATCCTACTGCAAAATACATAAAACGTTCAAAAAATACCGTATGTATCCATATAAATACCATCGACATCAACCCTTAAATGAAAATGGCAAAGCAAGGAGACTAATTTTTGTAGAGAAATCATGGAGCGTCTAGATGAAGACTCAAATTTTTTTTTTTTATTTTATCAACCGATGAGTCGACATTTTGCACCTCAGGGTCACCTAACCGGAAAAATTTGCATTTTTGGGCCGATGCGAATCCTCACAATATTTGCAATATTAAAGCATCTGGAAGCCGTTCTTTATGATGCCCTTGGATACCTTCCGTTGGAAAACAAAATCTATTTTAACTCCAGTGAAAACGTAATTGAAATACAAGAACGAATATCCTACGAGATAAATAAAATAAATAATGAAAATCCAGAGTGGATAACAAACAGCACTGAAAAAATAAAAATATGGTATCAAAAGTGTATAGAAGCAAATGGAGGTCATTTCGAACTCTACATCATATAACTATATTTTTCCCACTACCTCATACGTTATTTTATTCGAACCTCTAAATCCTAAATATAATGTTATAAAACTGATCTATTTGTATTATTTTTGAACATAAACAAATTATAAGCCCACTAGATATTTTTTTATTTTTGCAATTATTTACCTAATTCTTCAAAATAAACTGTATAAACCATACATATATAAAATCGGCATAAAATTTTCTTTTAAAATAAAAATTATTATACAGGGTGTTCCATAAGAAGAAACATTTTGGTAAATAAGTCTGATTTTTTATGCACAATTGTTTTTTCTGATATCATATTTTAAAAATTCTGAAAAAACCCTAAAACTTGTGTATCTAAAGCTTTTTGCTATCTTCATAAGTAACAGAGATACGGGGGGTGCAAAATATAACATATCACCCGGTACGTTAAGCAACGTAAGCTGCGAAAATGCAATGAGGAAGATGAGCTTTGTCGGCTAGGCGAAAAGGTAGTAAATTTGAAATTAAAGCCAATGAAAAGTGTAGAAAGTCTGTCCTTGGGCTTCGAATTCACAAGATCTATCTTGCCGGGATAACTAAGCTATCGAAGAACCGCAGACATGCTCCACTCTCGTCACATTATGCAGGTTTCATTCCTGTGTGTTAAAATTTCTTATATACGTTAAGTTAAAATTCTAAATATATTTTGATAAGTGTTCCCTACATCTAAAACTGGTATACTTAAGTGTAGAGTTACCAAAATAAAAAAAAAAACTGGTAAAGTATTTGCGGTTCAATTCACTGTAAATTGTCCCCAGTATTCAGTACTTAGGCGTTATATCCAGGCATTCCCTTGAGCCAAATAGGATATAAAACAGACCTTTCGCAAACCAGTCTAATTTTATGATCCGAATTAAGGTCTCGACTCAATCAACGAATGAATTCAAGGAAACGGAAATGACCGACCGGACGTCGGAAGTCGAGCTCCATCCGCCAAAGAAGCGGAAGTCATGAGATTTGCCACGGTTTACTTGACTATTCCGAGTCGATCTCGCTGAGATTTGCTTTTAAAGTAATAGTTTTGTCGGTGGTGAATTACAGCGTTCAGATTTTTATTGTTTCGGCTAATCGGTTCTTTTTTTTATGTATTGCTCTTTGGATGTATGTTGGCTTTTAAATGTATTAACTGTTTTTATTTTTTCGACTATGAAATATTTTTTTAAGTTTTTTTTAAGTGACCACAACTGAACCATGGCATTTCCTATATCAAATATGTATGTTAAATAAATGAATGAATTGTAGCTTTTTCAAATTTGAGTACAGTTATTTAATTTTACAAAAATATTGAGGTATTTACAAAATTTAACCAGTTATTTTTATTAAAATACACACGCTATTGGAATCAAATGAAGATGACGAATTTATTATAGCTAGGAAGTATGAGAAAGGAAACCTTATAAAGCCTGGTACCCTTTTTAATTTTTTTATCACACACTCGTTAAATTATTTATTTTTTCTTATGCCAAAAATTTGCACCAAAACAAATATTTCCCAATTGTTACAGGCTATTTTAATAAAGGAATTACCAGCTTAAAATCTAAAGGATTGCCCTAGACATAATTTAAAACACAAAATATGTGGTTTAATAACAAGATATAAACAAAGTATTAAAAGGTAAAGATACAAAGTTTTCTACGTTTGTTCTCAGTTGTAAAAACAAAGATTTAACAGATCCAATTAAGCAAAAAGCTTCGGAACAATGGGAAAAGAAA
Organism: Kuschelorhynchus macadamiae; assembly: GCA_030620095.1. Taxonomy (NCBI): domain Eukaryota; kingdom Metazoa; phylum Arthropoda; class Insecta; order Coleoptera; family Curculionidae; genus Kuschelorhynchus; species Kuschelorhynchus macadamiae. The sequence continues at coordinate 1,631,690 of JAUTXW010000268.1, read as the reverse complement.
AAAATATATGTTAATAAAGTTAAGAGTTAAATTAAATGTTTCCATTATATTGACTGTGGTTTACTTTGATTTTCTTTAATTTAGTCTTTCTGATAGTTTTCTTGCCACTATTTATAAAATGTATTGTCTTTTTGCTTATCATTATTTTTTTATTGTTTTTTTTCTTAGTCACTGCCCCCTATAATTATACTAAACTATTGCAGCCTTAAACACAATTATTTTAACCAATGTTGCTTCAAAAACAAGTATTTTTGATGATATTTTAAAATTAAGAATGTTTCAGTTTCACTGATGAGATTTCTAAATCATATTATATTTCGGAATATTTTTTTTCACCATAATACTTTTCGTATATTTGCATTTTCTGAAGTTGTAGAAAAACTTTTATACCATATGGATGTAAGGAGTACAAAAAGTCACAGATCAATAGCTCAAAAACAGTTAAAAAAATTTTGTAACATGCTATTCAGATTTTTTTTGTCACCGACGTCCAAGATAAAAACAGAAGTCCCCTGAACAGAGTAATAATAATTGGGGATGCCACAATAAAGTTAAACTATCAATGTTCTTTATCCACAACTGTTCCATAATAACCTCATTTTACTGGTGTATTAAATCATAATAATCATTATGATTAATCATATTAGAAGTTATTTAGTTATTTCCACCAATTACTAGACACCAGTAAGTGTCACAACACAATCCAAATAACTCGTCAGAAATCAACCATAACGAAATATTAATTTACACTATGTGAAATGGGTTACTTTTGCAATCTTCACATATAGTGCAATAACACATCCAATTTGTAATTAGCTTTATAAATAGGTATTATAATGTATCAAGGTTTATTAAAAGTTTTAGTACTAATAAAAGTCTGTTTTTTATTTAGAAGCATGTATAAATTAATAAAAACTACTTGTAAGCCTCAATAGTTTAATATGAATGGAAATAATACATTAGAGTACTAGAATTAAGATATTTAAAGTTTTAATATTTGTTTCTTAATAAAAAATAGGACTTAACATATAACCATATATTTTACATATAAAAATGAGTTAAGTATCATGTATGGTTTGATTTGATGTTCTATTTCTTTTTTTTATGTTATTTGGTTTCAAAATATATTTTTTAAACAAACGTTTTTTATTAAAAGTTAGATTTTTTTCTTTAAGGTATATTATAATGGTTTTTCTTCAAATCACGCAAATACCTTATTTATTATATATGTTATCTTTATTTAAATGTAACTTCCAAATGTTATAGAGCTCTGACATCCTGTACCTCTATATAACAAATGGACTATTTAAATTATTAAACACTTTACAATAATTTTTGAATACATGTTCTATTTGATATGCAGTGTTACTGAGTGTTAAAAAGCAATAATATACCGAGTGTTCTACTATAATTGCGCCCCCTCTAATTTTTTTTTCAAACAGATAAAAATATCAAACAAAATTTTGTATTAGGTGTTCCACTTTAATTGAACCCTCCTATAACTTTTTTATCTCACCTTATAGAAACAAATATTAAATACAAAAGTTACAGGATATAATACACTTTATATGCAATAGTTTTTGTGCATAGAGAGAATTGTAGAAATACATAACAAATAAATGTTTTTTTTTCTTATGGAACTCAGTATATTTGATTGGCTTAAATTATAGACTCATCATCCTGATTATATATATATATCGCACTTCTGGCTTCACGGTCAACTATGCGAAAAGAATTAAAATGCCCATTTTAACGAGTCATATTTTTGTGTAGGCATTTACTAGTCACTTATCTCACGATCAAGAAGTTAATAGGGTGATACTCTTTAGGAAATGTATTTTTAGAATAGTTTATGACATTCAAATTTCCTCTCTACCGGTGGTGCCTTCACTAAAACTAAACTATCTATAAATAAGACATGTGGTCATGATTCAACATACAAACATGCATATTTAATATCCATCTCTTTCTGGTGTGTGATAAAGATGGCAGAGGTAAATCGAAGGATTTATTTTGTTTTATAGTGGCCCGCCATTTTTCCATAATTGGTGTGAAGGGTGATGTCAAACTTCTTTAATTTTTCTAGAAGGGATTTTCCATGCCCTTTCTAGGTCCTGCTTAGCACGAAGCTATGTTCTATACTGGTAGAATGGACGATTTTTTAAAAATGTGGTTGTTAGTGTTTGATTACGTAAGTTTGGCCAGTAACCATGCTATATATTTGAAACTGTTCCTGTTTTTGGGGAAATGTTTAAATTTCGAATTTCCCATACCATAACAAGGTGTCATCCAAGATGCCCGAAATGTCTTTTTTGTTGGTGGCCGATGAAGCCAAAGTAATCCCCGCTAGGTGACCTAGAGGGTTTTACGGATATGGTATAATTTTGGGGTACATGTCCATAGTTATATATATAGTTTTTTTTTCATCGACCGGGGTTTCGTCCTGTAAGGCCGAATATTTTTTAATTTTATATTTTTAAATTTTGCATAATTAGCAGAAACTGATGTAAGTACAAACTTATTTTGTGAAAGAATCTCGGCGAATGCTCCCACCCTCCATATCCACCTCTCTGTCCCTGATACCGAGGACCTGTAAGGAACAATGACTGGCTACCGTCACGTCGCCTGTATTGATAAGTTTGTAAAAAAGTTACGCCAACCTCTGCGGCAAATTCAATTCCGGTTTCTGCCATGGGTACGCGCCACTTAGCTTGGTTTTAAACATGTCCAGTTGCACAAGTAAAGCGCGGATACACTACGAGGTACTTCCCAAGAAACAATCCTCATATTACATTACTTATACGTCTATATTACGTCACCAGAGGCTCGTCTCGTATTTTTTGAAATTCGCTGCCTCTATCGCTTTCAAGAAAGTGACAACCTTATAAGGTACTAAAAGTTTTAGCTCAGTGCGCCTGTTCAAAGAAATTTTGAGGTGAAACCTTAAATCTTAAGTAAAATAAAAGTTAGTTTAAGTTCTATAATCCTTAAATTTTTTAGACACATGGGAAAGTAAACTCGATCGATTTTCATGCTGCACATACGTTAACTCAACTGAATGGAGTATCGAGTAACTCGAGGGATTTGAATCGGGTTTTGTGTTTCTACTGCTATTTTTGTAAATATAATTTATTAGGTTAATATGTTTTTATTCAAAGTCACAACAAAGATAGCATGAAACCTGCCTGGCACATATCCTGCAAATCTGCAGGTACAATGATCCATTTTTGTCAAACGACGATCGCCATTGTTAGAGGTCATCAAACCGCCATATTATATTAGTAAGCCCCATTTAGGGGAAAGGCACCAAATGGAATCGCAGAAATGGCTACTCCGCTGGCTAATGCCACTACCGTAATTGAATGGATTGATTTTAGAGCTCAGGAATCAACAGTGTAATGCCGGTCGTCGTATTAGTAGTTGTTTTTGCGATTCCTTTTTGTACCTTTGCCCTACACACGGCTCGCTGGTCTATGGCGGCGGCCAGGTGAGCTCTAAAAAGATCGCGATCATCGTTTGCCAAAAATGGATCATTATGCCTGCAGAGTTACAGGACATATCGCAGACAGGGATCATGGTATTCTTGTTGTGTCGTTGGTGTATGTGGAATAAAAACATATTAACATTATTGCTCTCAACGAAAGCCAGTAATAAACAGTGTAATGCCGGTCGTGGTATTAGCCAGCGGTGTAGTTGTTTCTGTGATTCTATTTGGAAAATGTATGTGTGTCATGTTTCTAGCGCTTCCTCTAAAACGTTTTCGAAATCCTTTCTGGCTCGCAGTTTTCCTTGCATCATCTGTTTATATTTTATATGTTAATACAAATATTTATTTTACCGAATGAATGGCTAAAATGGCAACTTACACACATACAATATATGCATATGCAATTTTTTTTAGGTCTTGAGAAAAATCTTACCTTCATAATCCTTTTAGTGAAACTAATACCTTTAAAATATTTTAGCCTTCACCGTTGTGTGTTACCAAGTGAAAAAGTGATAACAAAAAATAGTAGAGTCAATATGCTATTTCAGGAAAAAAATCACACAGGCATATAAGGATTTTCTTATATATATATATATATATATATATATATATATATATATATATATATATATATATATGGACAGTACTACGAACTAAATCTATTGGAAGGGCTTATTTTGTATCATTTTGTTTTCCCTAGGTATTTCATATAAATTCTGAGCAAAGTAACACCCAATACACGGCCGACTCCAGAACGGGCCGTGAAGAACAATCTGGCAATAACACGGCGGGTTTATTAAGCGGGCCCTCGCCACAGACTGTTTTGCGCGTCCATGTTTTTACCCCTTTTTATGGTCAAAATAAATATTTAATAATTTTTGTAGTCAGTGCTGTTAATATATAAACGATTTTTAATTATTTGTGTTTTTTTTTCATATTAAATATGAGCAGTTAGTAACTGAAAAACTTATATTTATCGAATAAGAAAGACGTATTTTTTCTTAAAATAGATACCTTACCTACTAGGTAACTTAACATGCTACTTACCTCATAATATTATTAAATCTGCATTAGGTATACCTCTGAAAGGTAAAAGTATAAAAATGCATGCCTTATATAAAAACAGCTTGGCGTATAAACTTGGCATGCCCTACGTGCCAAGTTATCCCACTACCATCCGTTATATTTAACAACCTCTATGAAATTTAATATCTGTTGGTGTTTTTATTTACTGGTTCATAACATACAAAAGTTTTAAAAAAATATATAAACAAAACTCGAATGTGACACTTATATAAGCAAACTAATTTAGTTACTGTGATTAAGTCACAATCGAAAAAAGAGGAGAATGTGTTCGTTTTAAGCCAGGTTTTTGTAGAAACTTTGCAAAATTTCATCTGGCAATAAATGATGGTCCTCTCGAATAATATCATTTTTTAAAAATGTAAAAAATGTTCCATAAAACCATTATCGCTAACACTTACAGCGTCTCTGTGCCAATTTTTTTTTCACAAACGAAAATATATCCACAAAAAACTTAATTTATTCCTTGCTACGTGTAAGTAGACAATCGCGAGATCCACCACTTTTGACTTTTACCAAACCCGCAAGCATCGTTGCCGGATTTACTTCTTCATGGCCTGATCTGGAGTCGGCCTCGAAAACCATTATGATTGTGACAAGAGAATAGAAACTTTTACTCAGACGGTTGAGAACTACAACATAATAAATATGCTTTCCCTGAAACCATTTATGTAAAATAATGTCATTACTAACATCAATGAAGTTTATAAAAGTGCTAGAATTAAAAGTTTTATTTGTTATTTTCAGTCTAATTAACTATTTTTTCGGACAAATTTTAGTATTTATATATTTAATATAAAACGAGATTTGCACTAAACCTTGTTTTTTAAAAAAAATTAAGCACGACGCTTTATCAAGGTAAAAAGCAATTCCTAAAAATATTATTGTGCTTTCCGCAATTGCTTAAACAACCGTGAAAACTTATAAATCGTTTAAATATGTTTGGAAAATAGCTGCGCCACTGGTTTTAAATTTTATTAACGAATTTTAGCTTGGCGCCTATAAAACAATATTGTATTATGTGTGGTAAGTAATTTATTAAATCTATAATTAAATCTAATAAAGCTGTTTATTTAACTTTTTACCGCTTATTAAATTACTTATTGTTATCGAATAACAATAGGTAAATAAAAAAATCGATATATCGGTATTTTATTATCAATATTATCATTATCAGCGCTAGTGCGAATAATATTATTTTTACACTTGGGCTGGTTCTGGGTTTGTATAATCATATATTGGTAAAATATCAAACCTGGTCATCCTGTTTTTTTTTTCAAACTGAGTTATCGATGCATTAAATGATAATCTACATTACAAAACGGAGAACAGTTTGAAAAATCTCCTTGGAAACCCTAAAGATAAAGTCGACTTGAAGGAGAGGAGTACCATCTATGAAATTAGCTGTAATGACTGCGATCTAAAATATGTTGGGCAAACTAAACGCTCCATAAACATTCGTTTTAAAGAACACATGGCACATTTAAGATACGGAAGAACAGAAAAGTCAAGCGTTGCCCAACATGCTTTAGAAAACAATCACCACATAGGAATAAATAATCTTAAGTTGATTAAAAATGCATCTAATAATAGATTATTGGATGCATTTGAGAGTATAGAAATAGTTAAATGTGCTAAGAAAGCACTAAATAAAGACAGAGTGCCTATTCCCTATAGTCCCCTCTATTGTTTACATGGCAACGGTGCAGTCGGGCGCAACCAAGTGTGACCACATTTGCCTATACATAGTCTCGGTTAGGATAAGTTACTTTAGTTTATATCATTTGCTGATGATGCTAACTTGGTTAGCGAAACGCGCGTCCAGAACGTAACAAGTTGTGGTGTAGTGTGGTTAGAACTCTTGTATTTTGATATATCGTCCACCACAGGTTCCACTGTTAGAAATCAAGTATTATGTTGAAATCAACTGGTAACATTTTGGTACGAATCCAGGATGGCGGAACAAAATGGCGGCTTAATAAAGTATTTTAAAATTCAGTCTAAAAAACTGCTTAATAGTTTGGTGTCAAACTCTGTTCCATAATTAATTGTGCTATAGGGATCAACTAGTAAAATTGTTGTACTAATTCATGATGGCCGACTAAAATGGCGGCCAATTAAAATGTTTGAATTCCTGAAAAAATCACTCTTTCAGGTTTTACATATGTTCACGTTTTAGCGTCCTTAGATGCCAAAAATTTAATTTTTTCAATGCCGTCGGTCGGTCTGTCTGCCTGTCAGTTCGCGGCGTAGCTTAAATACTAATGCGATTAGCTTCAAATTTTAACCAAAAAATTAAGAGTCATATGGGGATGATCTGGTAATATTTTGGTAAAAATCTAGTATAGCAAAACCAAATGGCGGCCTAGTGAAATGATTAAATAAATTATTATGAAAAAACTACTTACCCAATTTATTTCAAATTTTGCGTAAACATCAAGTATGATGTTGGAATCAACTGGTAAAACTTTGGTACGAATGCAAGATGGCGGAACAAAATTGCGGTTTAATAAAATATTTAAAAGTTCAGCCTGAAAAAATTACTTAACGAATTGATTTCAAATTGTGTGCCATAACTAATTGTGGTATAGGGATCAACATGCAAAACTTTGTTACTAATTTAAGATGGCGAAACAAAATGGCGGCCAAATAAAATTTTTGTAATCGTGAAAAAATCACCCTTTCAGGTTTTACATATCTTCACGTTTTAGCGTCCCTAGATGTCAAAAAAACATGTTTTATCATTTCCGTCGATCCGTCTGTCGGTCTGTCTATCTATCAGTTCGCGACATATCTTAAATACTACTTACCCAATTGACTTCAAATTTTGACCAAAAATTAAGGGTCATATGGGCATGACCTGGTAATATTTAGGTAAAAATCCAATATGGCGAGACAATATTAAAAAATTTTGTTAGAGTGGTGTATTATTTGGGGTTAAGATCCAGTAAGAAAACAAGTCATTTTTAAATTGTTGTCGTTTCGCAAATTTATTGTTGCATTCTCAAGACATATATATAGAACCTATATCCTGCATGAAACCCATATTATCAGTCTTTACCTACTCCGTTCTTTCGCATATATTTCCCCAGATTTAAGTTTCTAAATGGTTTTCGCTGACATTCCTCTTGTTGTTATGTTAGAGTGGTGTATTATTTGGGGTTAGGATCCAGTAGAAAAACAAAAGACGTTTTTTAATTGTCGACGTTTCGCAACTTTATTGTTGCATCCTCAAGACATATATATATATATATATATATATATATATATATATATATATATATATATTATATCCTGCTTGAAACCCATATCATCAGTGTTTACCTACTCCGTTGGTCCGCAGATATTTCCCAGATATTAAGTTTCTAAATGGTATTCGTTAAAGATCTTGTTACTATGTTAAGAGTGGTGTATTATTTGGGGTTAGGATCCAGTAAAAAAAACAATTTTTTTTTAAAATGGCGATGTTTCGCAACTTTATTGTTGCATCCTCAGGACACATATAAATTTTATATCCCTTTTGAAACCCATATTATCAGTCTTTACCTAGTACATTGGACCATTTTAAATTATTCCCAAAAATCAAGTGTGGCATAGGTAGAAAGAAAATGGTAAAATATTGGTAGGACTCCAATATGATGGAACAAAAGGGAGGGCGCCAAATAAAAATGAAAAGACAGTACAGTACAGTACAGTTTTAGCCATTTTTTTTGTGATCCAGACAGCCTACGTGGGACTATTCTGCACATTCTTAAGCAGCCTCTCAAGAGGTACCGTTTAAAAAATAGTGTACTTTGGTATTTTCCACTTCTTCAACCCCCATATTACTAGACTATCAGTTTTTTGTTTTTATAAAAAAAATATCATTTTGTGCGAGCTATATTTTGGATTTTTTGTTTCAGCCTTTCAGGTAATATGTCTTCACTCTATCGATTAAAATAAAAATAAATTAAAATACAATAGTTTTCTTCGACGCCCAAAATACCGAGGCTAATATTCTGCCTTGAAGAGGTAGTCTCGGTGCCGAAACAGTTTTTTTTCGAATCTCAGTGTCGTTTTGAAATCGAGGCTGATCTCTTGATCTCACTTAGTTCTTAGGAAGTCTTGAATATTTGGTGGGATTGCCATTTTGTGACGTCATTTTGGATTCCATTTAGTATAATTTTATTTTTAAGCTTGATTTTTAATAAAATAATGGATTAGATAAAGCAGATAGACGAACATATATTTCAAATCTATGTAGAGATCCTAAAATGTGAAGATCAGAAGAAATATCAATTAGTGCTTTTTCACCGATTACAATAATTCCTCTTACGAAAGAATATAAGAAATTACAGAAAATGCAGTACAAATTTAAGAAACTTAAATATCTTTAAAACATTTAAGTACAACATAATTCACATTAAGATTTATAACCAATATCATTAATTTGTTAAATTAGAACAATGTGAGTAAAATAACCGTCGTGCCATTAAAATTGATTGCCACCCTGAAGTTGCCGGATTTTATGCAAAAATGACTTCAGTCAACTCGATAAGGAACTTTTAACTCGCTTAACTTTTATCTACTCCCAACTAAGCAGCAAAGGAACTGACGTTTTCGCCTGACAGTAATTTAAATTAATCTCTTTTTGCAGTTGGGTTTTATTTAACTTTGTCACTATTTGTCTCCGCACTTTGATGTTGTATATACACATGCTTTTGCATTTTAAATTTTATTTAATTTATGCTACTATAAAACTGGACAAACATTTTTTTGGTGTTATGGAGATAAATTTGTTTTTAAACTACTTCAAAAAAGAGAATGTTCTCAATTCGACCCTACATAAAATAAAAACTTGGTGTATAATTTACCAAAAAAAATTTCCTTCACCCGGAACTTCCCTCGTTATGAATCTTTTCTTTTATTAAGAATAATGAAGTGTGGCATAAGTAGTTTCTATATTAACACACATTGCCATTTTGTTACGTTATGTTGAATTCGTACCAGTTTATCCCTATATCACATTTGATACTTCTGCAAAATTCATTTTTCAGCAGCCATTTTGTTAAGTCAGTTGAATAAGATTTTTTTTACGTTGATTTTTTAGAAGAATTTATTTGGCTGCAGTTTTGTTCCGCTACCTTGTATTCGTACCACAACGTTACTAGTTTATCTCTATATCACACTTAATGGTTGCACAAAAGTTGAAATGAAATGAATTTAATAAGTAGTGTTTTCAGGCTGATTTTTTAAATATTTTAAAAGGCCCCGTTTTGTTCTTATATTCATACCAAAATGTTACCAGTACATTCCTATATAACATTTGATTTTTGTGCAAAATTTGAGGTAAATTGGATAATTCGTTTTCTCAGTAATAATTTCTTTAAAGTTTGACTAGGCCGCCATCTTATCCCGGCATATTGGATTTTTATCAAAATATTACCAGGTCATCCCCATATTACCCTTAATTTTTGACCAAAATCTGAAGTCACTCTGATAAATAGAGCGTATGCCGTGAACTGACAGACAAATAGACAAACCAACAGACGGACTGATGGAATTGATAAAACATATTTTTTGGCATCTAGGGACGCTAAAACGTGAAGATATGTAAAACTTGAGAAGAAGATTTTTTCACGATTACGAGTATTATATGTAGCTGCCATTTTGTTCCGTCATCTTAAATCAGTATTACAGTTTAACTAGTTTATCTGTATACCATGCACAATTATTCATGGCACACAATTTGAATTCAGTTTATTAAGTAGTTTTTTAAACTGAATTTTTAAATATTTTGCTAAGCCGCCATTTTGTTTCAGTGTCTTGGATTCGTACCAAAATTTTACCAGTTGATTCCTACATAATACTTGATTTTTATGCAAAATTTGAGGTAAATGGGATAAGTAATCTTTTAGTAATAATTTGACCTTTAATTTTTGACGAAAATTTGAAATCAATCAGGTAAGTAGTTTTTAAGCTATGCTGACAGACCGACTGACGGAACTGATAAAACATATTTTTTGGCATCTAGGAAAGCTGAAAGGTGAATATATGTAAGACCTGAGAGGGTGATTTTTTCACATTCACATCTTGAATTAATACTTCAGTTGTACTAGTTCATCTGTATACTACAATTATTTTTAGCACACAATTTGCAATCAGTCCATTAAGTAATTTTTCAGGCTGAATTTTTAAATATTAAAAAAAAATATATTCAAAATTTTACAAATTGATTCCTACTTAATACTTGATTTTTGTGCAACATTTGAGATAAATTGGATAAGTAGTTTTTTTACTAATAATATGTTTAATATTTCACTAGGCCGCTAATTTGTTTTACCATACTGGATTTTTACCAATATGTTACCTGTTCATCCCCATATGACCCTCAATTTTGAACCAAAATTTGAAGTTAATCGTAAAAGTAGTTTTGAAGCCATGCTGTGAACTGACAGACAGACAGGCAAACCGAGAGACGGACCGATGGAATTGGCAAAACATATATTTTGGCATCTAGAGACTCTAAATCATGAAGATATGTATAACCGGAGATAGCGATGTTTTCACGATTACAAATATTTTATTTAGCCGCCATTTTGTTCCGCCATCTTGAATTAGTACCACAGTTTTACTAGTTCATCTTTATACCACAATTATTTGTGGCACACAATTTGAAATCAGGCCTTTAAGTAGTTTTCAGGCTGAATTTTAAAATATTTTACTAAGCCGCCATTTTGTTCCGCCATCTTGGATCCGTACCAAAATTTTGTCAGGTGATTCCTACATAATACTTGATTTTTGAGCAGAATTTGAGATAAATTGGGTAAGTTGTTCTTTAGTAGTTTTTTAATAATAATTTTTTTAACATTTCACTAGGCCGCCATTTTGTTTTGCCATGTTGGATATTTACCATATGACCCTTAATTTTTGACCAAAATTTGAGGTCAATCGAGTAAGTAGTTTTTAGATGTGTCGCGAACAGACAGACAGGCCGACGGAATTGAGAAAACATGTTTTTCGGCTTCTAGGGACTCGGACGTAAAAATGGTAAGCATTGTTGTGGCCTTTGCATTTAGACGGTGAAGGTATGCATGTGGGTGGGTGTATGCTCGAGCCTCCCTGTCAGGAATTACTATGGAAAGCATAATAGATAATATTTCTCAGAACAGAATCCGTGGTAGTATGTGCAAAACGGAGATAGATCGCACACAATTCCAGATGCTCTTGTGAGACAAGCTTTCTTAGGATGTTTGGATCTTCAATGAGGCGAATAGCTCTTCTCTGGACAGATTCAAGATTGATAGGGATTGAAGGAGAGGCTTCTGCCCATACATAGATAGAATATGGAGGGTTGACTTGTGCCAACCTTTTACTTAGGCCTCGCAGGTGGGCCCATTGTAACCTCCTTCGGAGGTTTACTCGTCAAGCCAGCCAACAGCACTAATGTAATTTAACACCGTAGCGGCCGAGCATGCTCCGATTGTGGCAATTTCTGGCCATCTTTTCCCCATAATTGATCAAATGCTGTGGATATGTCGAGGGCAATAATTTGGTCTTCTCTGAGGAATTTGATGGATTTATTCCAGTTGTCGGTTGAGAAGGTAATAGGACCTTTGGTGACGGAAGCCAGTATTAATATACTTCCCCATTGCCTTACTTGTAGTCGGGAGTAGAGGTATGGGTCTGTAGTTAGAGGGAAAAGTTTTAGGTACCTTTTTGGGAACAGACTATTCACGAGCAGATTTTAAGCTTTTAGGAAATGCCCTTGTGCTAGGAATTTGCAATAACCTGGTAAGGTTAGGTTCCGGTTTAGAGACGCACATTTTTAGGACTATGGCTGGAATACCATCAGGGCCAGAGGACTTTTTAGTATTGAACCTTTTTAGCCTTAAGGGTAACGTCGAGCACATTGTATGGCAGTCGGTACTGATGGGAGGGGGACATTGAGAGGAGGGATTAAAGTAAAAAGAATTAGCGTTTTTGGCAAGCGTGTGTGAAAGGCATTTATAGCTTCGAAAAGTATGCCATTGTACTGATTTTGTGTCTGCTTTTTAGCTTGTCGAATTTCTGGACTAGGGTTCTTAAGGAAATTGTTATGAGTACCGATTTTCTATAGTCTTATTGTTAGGAGGTTTATTGTTGGGAAGTTACAAAGTCTTAATAAAATGGGGTAGTAAAGTTTCTATACCTAACTAGATTACATCAGAGATTTGTAAACATATTTCGGAAGGATGATTGGAAAAGAAACAAACATGAATAGAAAACACACAACTTATCGCAGTGAGCAGAATTATAGTGTTAAATAGTACGAGGTGGCGTGGATTCTATAACTTCCTGGTGTATGGGATAAGAAACAGTAATTAGACCGTCGTTAGATATACCCAGAGAAGCAGAAATGGAATATTGATAGGATCAGGGTGGATAGTGAGAGAGAGGTCCAATGGGTTTTGGCTGTGTGTGGCGATGCGTGGGAAGTAGATCCTTTCTTTGGTGAAGTTGGTAAGAGATTGGCTGATTGCAACAGCATCTGCTGCTCTACCTTGGGGATCAGTTTAGTAACACTAACCATTATTTAATATGAACTTTGAAAAGTTTTAAGGGATGAACATCTAGGAAAAACAAAATACTAACTGCTCCAGGTAATCATAGAAATAAAAATGAAAATAGATGCAGAAAAGAAGTAATAAGTCCTGGCTGTTAAACGTAAGGACGGTTTAGCGAACCATTATATATTAAGGTATACTAAGCGACAGACGCAATTAAAGACACGATAATGAAATCTTAAACATCCAATAGTAGTGAATAAGTAGCTAAAGAAAATTAAAAGAACTTAATTTAAATATGCAAGGAAAAGCTAGATATGGTAGTAGAACAACCTAAATTGGAGCCAATATTTTTAATCAATTATGCTACGTGTTTTGTAATGTCTGGTTAAAGAGAAGTTGTAAAAAAATTATTTTTTAAAGGGTGTATCAACTTTTCACTATAGTTAAAGTTTAATGAAGGCTTGTATACATTACTCGTTGTTCAAGTTAAAGTGTCTCTATTCAGGCAAACAACAATGCGTGTAGGCCGAATTGCCAACACAATCACAACAAATGAACAGCGTGTGATTAATCTGATCGTTCAAGTAAAATTCGTGTGGCATCCGACGGAGCAAAATGGACTTTTATATGGAGATTTATTGCAGAGAGCACATAGCGCGAAAACAATGGACGCGCGTGCCAGGCTAATCAGCTCGGCAGAAATTTCTGTTGTTATGGAAACCGGAAGTAACGTTTATAATCAAGACAGTGATTACAGCCCACCAGCTGTTTGAATAAAATGATGGCCGTCTCATAATACTTAATAGACGATAGAACTGCACGGACCGATGAAATTTACATAAATTACACCGGCACGAAAAAAGGCACATTAAAATTTTAATAAATGTCAAAGTTTCAAAAAAATTTTCTTCTATGCCGATTTTTGGGATTTTGAAAACAATTATATAAATTGTACTGCTTTGTAACATTTGAATGTAAGTGAGAAACTAGCATTTGACATTATACGAGGGAAAGAAAATGTTGTTTTTTTTTATCTAAAGTTAAAATTCCCTGTGGGATTGTTTAACATAGTAGGAAGTTTAAAGTATAACTTTCCGTAAAGGTACGTCTTTTCTTAAGAAATTGTTTTTTAATTTTATCTTGATAGCGTTTTTTTTTGGCGATTATAAAGAAAACGTTAGCAATTTACTGTAATTATTGTGCTAGCGGCTTTTGTTTTCAACTCACTTATCGAATATTGTTGTTTTTGTGATGTCATTAGAAACGCAATTAGATACAACAGATAACTAGCAATTGCTGTGACAAAAATTAATAAAGATGGTAGTTAGTAGAGACCAAATTATGGTGCCAGAAGATTTCGGTGGGCATAAAGTCCAGTGCAGCGCGTTTTCGATAGCTTCGTCGAGACAAGTTCATACACCAGACACCGAGGAATAGGAGTAACTCAAAATCGAGATGATGGCTTTATTGGAAACTGTCGCTAAGAAATCGACGTTTGCCAGCAATACAAATACGTAACGAATTTCACTATGTGAGGAACGTAAACGTTAGTGAACGAACTATTTGTAGGAAGTATCAAGAAGACTTGCTCCGAACTAGAAGTTAGTACAGAACATCAAGATTTCTCTTAAGGTCTTCGGACGATCGGGAGAAAGTATAGCCACGAAGGAAAGAGCGTTATTCCAAATGTGCATTTAGTCCTAGAATAAGCTTTCAAGGAAAATAATGTAATGGTATGGACGCAATTTACCCACGAAATCATGCACTGAGTTACATCTTGTTCCTTAATGCATTTTAACGCTCGACATCATACTGTTGGAGTAGTCAGGCAATTTCTGAATAATGCTAACATCCCAAATAGCCCAAACCTAATAGTTATATTCAAAACAACGAGCAACTATTCCTCAGTAGGTTATATGTCATTTAGTAGAGAGTAGACTGAAAAGGATACTCGTGAGGGTAATGTGTGTTTTGATAATTACTGTGTGTTTATTAATTCAAATAGGGTTTAAAAATTGGCGTCCCCAAAAAAAAATAAAAATATCAAAACGAATTAAAAAAATGAAATTGTCAAGAAAAGACATACCTTTACGGTAAGCAATTTTTTAAACTTCCTACTATGCCAAACAATTCCATAGGACGTTTTAAACATTTTCCCTTGTATAGATAGATAGATATATTTATTTAACATCGTTACAAATACATGTTTGATGCCAGTCAGAGAGCTGCAGTTAATAAAATATAAAAAAGTAAAAAGGCAGGGATATTACATAATGCACTAAAACTTAACTAAAGCAAAAAAAAAATTACAATAACAAACAAGAACAAACTATATCGGAAAATTACATTAAAGGTGGCGCCACCAAATTTATTCTTCAACAGAATAGAAACACATCCAATAAAAAATTCTTAACTGTGTGTTTAAAATGTGTATAGCTCATTGATTTGACACCATTGCCAAGTTTATTAAACAATTTAAAATTTAAAGAATTACGTGCTGAGTTTCCAATGCAGTGCCTGGGCAACAGTGAGACATCCGAGGAACGGGTACTGTAATTATGGTTGGAATTTAGTTTCAAAAAATTAACCGAGTTACGATGAATTTGAAAGACTGTCTGGTAGATAAAAACGCATGGAAGTGACATAATCTTATATTTAATAAATAATCGTCGACAAGAAATTAAAGGACCAACACCCCCGATTGTCCTTACGGCTCTTTTTTGAGTTTTAAATGCTTTATCAAACCACGCTGACCCACCCCAGCAAAGTACACAGTAAGAACAATTTCCAAATTAAAAGATTTTTTAAGTTGCCTTAACAAATAAATCTGTTTGTTTAGTTTGTTACATAGATCTTCAATTTGATGATGCCATTTTAACCCATCGTTTATGATAACTCCTAGAAGCTTTACGGAATTTCCTTTTACTACATTACTATTAAAACTAAAGTTAATCTATTGAGTTTTGTCACAATTTAATTTGAGCCTATTGTTGTTGAACCAGTCGTCAGCATTCCGAAAAGCGCGAAAAGTATTTTTTTCGAGTTGACAAGCGTCCACAGCCGACATTAGAAGTGTAGCATCATCAGCATAAAGCATGCTCCGACTTGGTAAAATATTGGCACTAAAATCATTGATGTAGATAATAAGAAAGAGTGGTTCAAGGATAGAAATTTTGGGGTACCCCATTTGCGATCGATTGCCTCCGCGAAAGCGAGTCCTTGACACAAACGGCCTGAGTTCGGTCTAGTAAGAAAGATCTAATTAGAGGGCCAGCTATGCCCAAAAATTCCAACTTGTTTAAAAGTATAGAATGAGAGACACAGTCGAAGGCCTTGCTGAGATCGCATAGTACAGCAGACCGCAGCTCACCACTATCATCACTCACAACCTTAAGGATCGCATGAATCGTAGACCGAACACTTACAAAACCAAACTGGCTGTCGACTAATATTTTAAATTTGTTTAAATAGGATACAAGTCTCTCTTTTAATATTTCCTCTATTACCTTTTCAAATAAGGGTACGATTGAGATCGGTCTATAATTATCAATCAGGTCAACATCTCCCTTTTTAAAAAATTGCCAACACCTTGCTTATTCTAAGCGCATCAGGAAATACACCTTTCTTAAAGCATTCATTTATAATTACCGTCAACAACGGAGTAACAGTCTTTAAAGAATGCTCAAGTATTTTGTAGAGATATCTTATTGACGTATTGAAGATGATCAGTGTTAGTGGTTGGCAAGGAGTTAAAAATTGTACTAGAAATAGGACAAAAATAATTATTGAAAGTTTCGCAGTCAATACTGCATAAAGCGTCATTATTATTAGAGCTAATACATTCAGTTCGAATAAGTTTCGATGTGTCTCTTCATTTATTGTTAGAATTTATAATATGACATATGCGAGTTTTCCATATTAATTCAAATACAGGTTAAAAAACTGAACAATTTATATGCAAATTGTTTTAGAAGACATAAAAATCAGCCCAGTACAAAAAAGTGCTCGTTTTTCTTGCCGGTCAGTGTACATTACGTGTCTTAAATTTATAAAACTTATTCTCATGATAAAAATAGGACCGCAGAGAATCGTAATATATGTACGACGGCAAACTTCAGATCAGGTCATGAAGAACAATCTGGCAATAGCGCAGCGAGTCCATTACGCTGGTCCACGGTCTGTTTCGCGCGTCGATGTTTTTACGTCCTTAAATATGTTTTATAATTTTTGTAGTCAGTGATACTAATATATAAACGATTCTTAATTGTTTCTGTCTTTTTTGCGTATTAAATATATGTAGTCAGTGACTGAAAGACGAATATTTGTGGAATATGAAAAGTGTAATTTTTGCTATAATAGATACTTTACCTATTTGGTAACTTGATACTTGCCTACGTAATATTAAATCTTCCTTAAGTATATCTAGGATAGGTTCAGTCTGTTCAAAGTATAAAAATACAAGCCATGCATCTCAATGGAAAAATAGATGGTTTAAGCCTGGTTTTTCTGGAAACTTTTTGGAAAGTTCTGTCTGCCGATAAATGATTCTCTTTTGGCTTTTGGGAAACTAAAAGGAGGGACAAGTATCTCTCCTGCATTTAGCGTACTATTATAATTTGATTTACATCCTGGCACGCAGCAGCTTCTAGTAGGCATTTTGACACAAATATTATATGTTGGTACTTACCTGGAGGCATCCAAAAACGACCCTATTTTTTTGATGGGTAATAGTAATAATAAGAATACTTTGAACTAATTTAGTACCCGAGACTTCTTATTAGTTCCTTACCCACTCACGTTATCAAACACAGTAAAATTAAGTACAGGCACAGTCGGCTCTGGAGTCGTGTATCTCACGTTATATTTAGTTTAAAAAGAATTATTCCATAAAACCTCTATCCCTAACAGTTGCAGCAGTTTTATACCTGGTACTGGGCACGTATTTTGCACAAACGTATTTTACAAAAAACTTAATTTGTTTCTTTCTCCGGATAAGTAAACAATTGCGACAACCGCCATTTTTATGCTATTCTAAACTAGCAAGCATCGTTGCCGGATTTACTACTTCCTGATCTGGATTCGGCCGTTGTATGTATCCTTGTAGACATCATTTTGCATTTTTTTTAAATATATTTTTGATTTTCTTTATCATTGCTCAGAATTTGGGCGAAAAGTGCAAATGATCTCATTTCGGGAAAACGTATTGAAGCTCGCACAATGTATCCGAAATCACTCGTACATTCGGACTAAAACATACGATGTGCGATCTATCCTGTATAAATGGGATTGGTTCGAAATAATTATTCTAACTTTAGTGACGATTTGTGTATCGTAGTGTAATAGATGTTGAAACATTTTTCAGTTTGGTAAATGTAAAAAACCTTTATGGGTATGACCAGTAAATCATATCACATAAGAAACATGCACAAAAATTGTTACAAGAAACGGCAGTTGAAAACATTTCTAATAGTAAGTTAAAATATATTGTATATCCGGTATACAAAATTGCTCACTTAATCGTTATTTCCAATTTTTTTCGGCATTTTCAATTTTGACTTTGTTTTGACGCCTAGATAAACTACTTTAACGTTTTGAAATGTCATACTTAAGGATTTGTCAACGTGGCAAGTTTTAGTTGAAATAAAAAAGACGTGACTTTTTTTTGTAAATTCATGTTACAAAGATCCGAAAAATTTCTACTATATATCATGTATATAAATTACTATTGGGTTTCAGGTAGGAGATATTTTCAAATAAACAAAATGAATGTAAAATCCATTAAATAAAATACGTTCGTGTGAACAAAGGCACTAGGTCATGTGTTTGTAAACCCTTATTTGTCTAATGTAATATTTCGAAAAATTATATTTATATGTTTATTGATTTTGAATTATTTATTATCTAATTCTTGAGATACAAAATACGTTTTAAATTTTTCTCTGATGGCATACCTCTTTAAACTGTTTTCTCGAAAGTTTATGTTTTATTATTTGTTGCCCCTTTCCTCTATCAGCTAATTTTTTTTAATCACCGTCTAACTAGATAAGTAAACACTTATCTAGTGAACGCGAATTCTGACGAAATTATTCGTTCGAGTTCTAACGAAATTAAATTGGACGAGAAAGGTCTTATGGTAATTCCAGATTTATTGATCTCTATCTTCTCGGATATTCCTCCTACATACGGAATTGTTATAACGAAGCTTGTTGCCTGGTCTTTAATTTGGCCGACATCTTTTTTATCTCTCATATGATAAGAATGTCGGAGACATTTCGGAGCCAAACTCAGCTTTTTATCTTTACTGCGATATGTCGACGACACTTTTATCATATGACATTGTAAACTTAATACATGTTATGATCTTTAAGTGATTGAAAAATTCAGTCAAATGATTGTCATTTGCAGTTCAAGTAATAAAAGTATCGCCCACATACCTAAGCCAAAGTTTAGGCTTGATTTGGCAGTATTTATTGCGTGTTTTTCGAACCACTCCATATAAATATTGGCCCATCGGAAGACCATCTTGCGAGTAAAACAATGAATCAATATAGCTACGCAGTAGATCGGGCAAGACAGGCCCCCTAAATGGATACAGGCTTTGAGAAAACTATATTAACCTCTGGAAACGGCAACGATTCGTCCCAAAAAAATAAGATTTTAGTTACTCGTGACAAAAAACTAATTTGCTATTTATATTGTATCCGCCAAATTTTGTTGATTATGAAAAACCCACTTGTCTTATTTACAATGTGTTTAGTAAGAAAAAATTATTTAGCTTTTTTTTCATTACCTAATTTAATTACTTTTAGACTTGTTTCAAAAAATTTACAGGGTGAGTCATTATATTTTGACACGTACCTACAGGGTTTATTAACAAATATAGAAAAAGTGTAAATATAAAAGCTTTAGGGTTTCTTTTAAACCGCCAGAATCCGTTATGAAAAAAAAATCTCATGCCTATCTATATGCCGTAAAAAACGAACCACGTTTTTTTTTTAATGGAACCCCGTATTTTATAATTTTTATGAATTTTCTTTTTTCCTGATTTCAAAAATATATAGTTTGATTACTTTGGCGCCACCCGTTTTTCAATTATTTTGGTTCAACTATAACAAGTTTTGCATTTTATTATAATATTATCTTAGACTTATATGGCAAGTAATGTGGCAGTTAAACTAAAATAATTAATAAACGCCTTGCGCCAATATAATTAAATCATATATTTTTTAAATCAGTGGAGAATGGCCTTTTATAAAAATAAACGGTATACAGGGTATTTAATTGAAAAAAAAAGCATTTCTTATCCTACACTTTTTGTATTTACACTTTTTCTCTATCTTTGTTGATAAATAACCCTTTAGGTGGGAGTCATAATATATTAACTCACCCCATACGTACAAGTATCTGAAGAATCAAAAAATATTCCTCTTCTTGTATGAGTTAATAGGTTTAAAACTGCTTTTTGATTAATATAATATTTAGCGTTGTTTCTTTGATTCAGTTAGTCAGGTTTTTGTAAGAATAAGAATTTGTTTTCTATTAAAACGTATGCTTACTCCTAGAAACTTTATTTCAAGCTAACCTGTATCAAATTTCAACCGCAAAGATTATCAACCAAACTCAATATTCCTCTTTTAGCTACAAGATCTCTTCTAATATTTAGTGATTGGCAACGCCGCGTCTCGTTTCCGTTCGCGAGTTGAGGGTTACCGCTAGAAATAATATAGTTTCGGCGAGCATTGCTGTTTCCGGACCGATTCAAGGCGTCCCATTTAAAGGTAAAACCTATCTTTCACTTGAAAGTAGGAATTACGGAGACACCATTCAGTGGCAACGTCGTTCGTTCAAAGAGTGTTTCGTCTTCCCTCAACTTTTGCCTAATTATGCCTAATGATTCACATACCGAAACATTTGTGTATAAACTTTCTTTATCAAAGCTAACAAATCTGTCTTCTTTCACTAATTTGATGTCTTAAAGAATATTAACAAAATGTTTCGAATTTTGCACAAATGAATTCGTCTTACCTTGTAAAGGTTGAATGATCTCTAACAAAAATTTGACTAAAGCACTTGTGTTCTGTGTCCCTGGGGCTAGTAATTGGTCTTAGGGGCATGTTCGATTTGTAGATCTTTGGCAAACCATAGAGATGAGGTGGCTTGCTGTAATGTGGCGTTAAATTTTACATAGGGAGCAGCACTGGCGAAAACAAAAGCTTATAGAAGCAAATTTCATAGAAAGGAATTAAGGCATATTCAGTAAGCCTAACATCGATACTCCAAACATATGGAAGCCGCTTCTATCTCAAACTGATCTCCTAAAACTTAGAGGTTTAGGTAATCAGGGGGTCTCCGGACACGACTAGTATATAAGCCCATAGCTTTCGAGTTAAAATTTAGTTTACACTTAAAAATGATTGGAGATATAGTCGAATGCGGTCTTATCGTGCGGGTCCAAAGGTCACAAACATTATGAATCAAATCAGAAAACACAGTGAATACCATGTGATTCTTTTATCGAGCTGTTAAATCTCGATGGGCTATTTACAAATATACAGGGAGAAAGAAAATAGTTTTTTTTATTATATTAGGCAATATTATTAAGATAGCCACCTAATATTATTTTATATATTAAATGCCGAGGGACTAAATAAGAAAATTCGCTAAATATGTATTTGGTCAAAAATTTTTGGTTGGCAAAAACAAAAATACACAAAATGGCAATTCGACTCAGTGGAACAATCAAGATATGTTCTGCTTATACAGCCACTTAATGAAAGGAAAATTTTTTTATCAATCACCAAAAATTATGAACCCCGCTTGACCTACAAATCTAACCACTTATACAATGTCATTTATTTAAATACGCACCACCCCTGTGCAAGGAAAACTTTTTTTTTTTTGTATTGTGATAACAAAAAATTTTATTTTGCAAAAATATTATACGCTTTTGTTAAAAACACAACATAATTAGTTATTACTTCCCTCATGAGATTTTTTCAGATCTTTACGTTTAAGGGTCTCTAGATAACGGAAAACAAGTTTTCTCAGTTCCGTCTGTCTGTAGGTATGTCTGTCCGTCGGTTTGTCTGTTGGCGGCATAGCTAAAAAACTACTTATCCGATTTCTTCAAATTTCAGTCTAAAATTAAGGGCCATGCATGCGAAAAATACAGTCTATATATATATATATATATATATATATATATATAGCCCTTTTTGCAACTGCTGGTATTTATATGTTTATCCTCTTTTTTCATATGAAAATATCATAGGTCTATCTAATTCATCTTCCGGATTTTATGCGGAGGATATAATTACACGTAATAAAAGAAAAACAAACTTAAAAAGTTTGTCGTTGATAAATCGTATGACCCGCACGATAACACTGCTTTTGACTATAGTTACCATTCGAAACGTTATGAAACCAAAATAATAAAGACAATGCAGTTCCGATAGAACGAGTAGTTTAGTGAAGAACATGTAATGTATGTATAAAGATTTCCTATCCATTCCTGTGATTTATCAGTAATGAAAGTTTTGCCTAGACGACGCACCCTGATTTATGCAAAAGTGACATTTGTAAAGGTCGGGGGGTTGCGATAGCTGCATGCAATTACTTTAGCCGATATATGTTTTTAACGGGAATTCAGGTTTGCTTGCGAGCTCTAGAAATTCCTGTATTAATCTTGAACTAGCTACGATAATGCAAATCGAAATTTCCGAACATGCAGGGGTATTATGCATTTATGTAGAGCTGTTATTATGGCAGTGTTTGTAAAAATATTATTTATTTCCGTCGATTATATTAGTATCGAATTGAATAAAAAAAAAGTTAATATGAAATAAAAGTAAGTATAAAAGTAAAATAAAAATAAAAAATAACATTTTAAACGATCTTAAAAAGTTACTCCTTTTTGATTACGGTACTCAGAAAAGCCATATATTTGATATAAGTCAAAAGCAGTGTTATCGTGCGGGTCATACGATTTATCAACGACAAACTTTTTAAGGGGGAACTGCACGCACTAATATGGATCATTTGCCAGCCTTCCGCCGCTGCAATATTATGTTTAAACTATAAGAGATATGTATTAGCTTCAATGTAATTTTAATAGGGAAATATGTATAGTTGGGCGCTAAAGGCGAATTTTTATGAAAAAATCAAATCTAGAGTTACAAAATAAAAGTAGATTTGTCAATTTTCGACCATTTTTTGACCACTTTTTGACGCACATGCTTTCGCATATAATTTTTTTTCTCCACATAATGGCTCTTTACCGCCTTACATTGATCCTTTGTCTACGTAACTGCAAAATTTGAAATGGTAAATCATACTCATGTCTTTGTATTTTTGCAGCGCGTGAACCCTTTTGAACCCATTTTTAACCGAAATGTGATTTAAATTACCTATACATACCACATTTTTTTGAGGTTGGACGTGCAGGAAGTTTTTTTTAATGCGTAGGTACTTTTTCATCTTACTTTCAACTCGACTAGACTTTGTCGCTGGTTTTTCACTTTTTGCGTGCAGTTCTCCCTTAAGTTTGTTTTTCTTTTATTACGTGTAATCATATCCTCCGCATAAAATCCGGAAGATGGGTTAGATAGACCTATGATATTTTCATATGAAAAAAGAGGATAAAAATATAAATACCAGCAGTTGCAAAAATCTTTGAGCGATGTCAATTCAAAGTCAGATTGACAAGTCAGTGACAAAATGAGTAATAGAAAACAATTTTCGGGTTTTTTGCATCCACAAGCGAAAAAAATGGTATTAAATTTAATAAAATATTACGAAAATGAAAATTCACTGGCCAATAATATTCAGGAGACAGTAGCAAAATCTCTGGGAATCGGTGTAAGGACTATGCAGAAAATTGTGCTTGAAAAAAACCATAATTTACTACCGAAGAAGATTAAGAAATGTACACGAAAAAAGCCAAAGACAGAAGACTTAAGTGACAATGTAAAAAGGGATGTTCCTAATGCAATTTACGATTTATACACATCAAAAAATAGTATAAGTTTTAAAAGAAGCTTTAAAAAATCGAGGCATGTTGGAAATTGGACTAAAATCGTTAAAATTAATAAAAATTTTGGGTTTTCGATATAAAAAGGACTGTAATTGAAGATTTTTATACGAGTTGCCACATATAGCAAGTCAGCGTATGCAGTTTTTAAAGAAATACACGGACAAATTTAAGTCAAAATTTAGAAAAGTGGTATTTTTAGACGAGACTTGGATATTTTCTAATGGAAGTGGTTGGAAATCTTGGCAGGACGAGTGTAAAAAGTATCAAGAGAAAAAAAGGAGGTGGAACGGGAAAACGGTTCATCATTTTGCATGCAGGTTCTTTAACAGGATTTCTTCCAGGTACAAGTTTACTGTTTTCTTCAATATCCAAAAGTATGGACTACCAAGATAATATGAACTGTGAACTGTTTGAAAAGTGGTTAAAAGAACAACTGATTCCAAATTTAGATCTTCCATCTTTAATCATTCTGGACAATGCAACTTATCATTCAAGAATCTTAAATAAACAACCTACTTCATCCTGGAAGAAAAGTGATATTTATTACTGGCTAATAAAACAAAATCAAATTCTTTACCCAATATGTTGAAACTAGAACTTCTTTTAATGGAAAAATCTATTAAAAAAAACAAATATGCCGTAGATGAAATATTACGAGAAAATGGACATGAGGTTTTACGACTGCCGTCATACCATTGCCAGTTTAACGCAATAGAATTAATATGGGCTGGGGTAAAATCATGTTACGAAAAACACGTGAACGATGGTCTTACATCACATGAAGTGCGAATTGTTTGGCAAGTTTCATTAAATTATATTGCGCCGGAGTACTGAACGAAATCTGTGGAACATACTGAGAACTTAATATGGGACTGGTGGAATCGAGAACGAGTTCTAGATGTCGAAATAGCACAAATGATCATTGCGCCATTTGAGGACGACTCAGAAGATGAGGACTTTTTAAGTCAAACAAACAAACAAACAAAAGTATGCTTTATTGCCGCAGAAAAATTCTACAATTTTATGGACAAAGCAAAATATACCTAAAAATAAGACATATCAAAACATTAATCGAAAATAATTTCGACAAGTCAGTGCTTTTTTTTTTTTAAAATGTAAATTATCAATTTACCAAATCGTAAAACACACGTTAGAATATAGCATAACATTGCAAACAGTAAATGAATCATGATAACCTTATAAAAGTAAACAAACACACATGTACGAGGTGAATAATTTCGATGACATTGAAATCAAAATTGCAACTATGCGACCTTAAACTCTATGTTATTATAGTTATACAAATAATTGTGATGTTAAACAGAAGGTATATTGAACTAGTGCAGAATGTAGTATACAAAAAGAATTAAATTGTTTTTAATCCAATACCTAACAAAAATAATTAAGTTTTAAGTGAATGTTCGACAGTTCTTTTCCCTATATAATGATTTACAAAATTCTATGCTATGAGTTAGGACATGACTCACAAAAGATTTAAGTAAACAAGCGAGTTTAGTGACAATTTAAAGAGACTTACTCACTGAAAAAAAAAAAAATCATTAACGCTGTAAAGTGGTCTCTCAATGAGGTATGCTTTGGTGTTTTTTCGAAATTGTGCAAGCATAGGGATAGATTTTAAATGTACTGGCAGATTGTTGTAAAGTTTTATGGCGTTGTAAATAATTGATTTTTTTATTAATTCTGTGGAAGGAATGGGAAGATAAATATCATGCCTAGAGTTTCTGGTAGGGTATACATGTTGTGGCCTTTCTGGGAGGGTGTTTATATGTTTTCTCAGCAAACATACCGTTTCCAAAATAAATAATGCAGGAAGTGTTAATATTTCATGTTTTTTGAAATAGTATTGGCAGTGAGCTCTATTATTTAGACCAAACAAATAACGAATGGCTCTCTTTTGAAGCATAAAAATACCACGAAATTGCTCGGTGGTACAGCAGCCCCAAAAGGGAAGGCCATAGCGGAGGTGGGATTCAAATAAAGAGAAATAAGTAAGTCTGGCAGAAGGAACGTCTAGTTCTTTTGAAACTGATCGAATGGCGAAGCAGGCGGTAGAAAGTTTTTTAGTTAAGGTGTCAATATGATTAGACCATTTTAGGTTGCTATTTATATTTAAACCCAGGAATTTAACCGACTCTACGTATTCAATATTGCTGTTATGTACCTGAAGTGGTTGTAAAGTTCCCTTATAAGATAACGCCACCGTTTTATCGACGTTAAAACAAAGCATATTGGAATCGGACCAAGCCTTAATTATAACCAAGTCTTTGGAGATACTAGAGTGTAAAGACGTTGTATCAAAATCACTCCATGTTATGCTTGTGTCATCAGCAAAAAGGGAGATTCTTCCATTAATTTTAAGGTTCGTGATATCATTAATGTATAACAAAAAAAGAATAGGTCCCAAGACTGAACCTTGAGGAACTCCACTTGTAATGAACTTACAATCAGAATCGGAACCATTAGCCCTTACAAGTTGTTGCCTTTTTCCAAGATAAGATTTGAACCAATTTAAAGAAGTACCACGAATTCCATAAAAATG